>JANRGW010003759.1:0-28723 GCA_024733675.1 Psilopsiagon aymara
CCTCACCTCTGTGCCTGGCAGAATCTTGGAGCAGATTCTCCTGGAAGGCATGCTGAGGCACATGAAAAACAACAAGGCACTCGGTGAAAGCCAACATGGTTTCACTAAGGGGAAATTCTGCCTGACCAATCTTGTGATCTTCTATGATAGAGCTACGGAAATGATTGACAGGTAGAAGATCTACATGGACTTGTGCAAAGCTTTCGACACTGTCTCACAGGACATCCTTGCCTCTAAATTGAAGAGACATCAATTTGATAGGTGGACGATACGGTGGATAAAGAACTGTCTGAATGGCCGCACGCACAAAAAATTCTGGTCAATGACATAATGTCCAGCTGGAGAACAGTAATGAGTGGTGTCCCTCAGGGATTGGTCTTGTTAACATCTTTATTGACAGCATGGACAGTGGGATTGAGCGCGCCCTCAGCAAGTTTGCTGACCAAGCTCTGTGCTTCAGTTGATATGCTGGAGGGAAGGAATGCCATCCAGAGGCACATTGACACACTTGTGAGGTGGGCTGATGCCAATCTGGTGAAGTTTAACCATGCCAAGTGCGAGGTCCTACACCTCAGTCAGAGCAGTGGCAGGCACAGCTACAGGTTGAGCAGAGAAGAGATTCAGAGCAGCCCTGTGGAGAAGGACTTGGGGATGTTGGTTGATGGAAAATGAACATGGGCCGGCAGTGTGCACTTGCAGCCCAGAAAGCCAACAGTATCGTGGGCTGCATCAAAAAGGAGCGTGACCAGCAGGTCGAGGGGTGTGATTCTGCCCCTCTACTCTGCTCTTGTGAGACATCACTTGGAGTATTGTGTGCTGTTCTGGTGTCCTCCATATAAAAAGGACATGGAACTGTTGGAACAAGTCCAGAGGAGGGCCATGAGGATGATCAGGGGACTGGAGCACCTCCTGTATGAAGATAAGTGAGAAATTTGGGGCTGCTCAGGCTGGAGAAGAGAAGGCTGTGTGGAGACCACATAGCAGCCTTCCAGTATCTGAAGGGGGCCTATAGGGATGCTGGGGCGGGATTCTTCGTTAAGGACTGTAGTGAGATGACAAGGGGTAGATGGTTAAAACTTAAACAGGGGAAGTTTAGATTGGAAATGAGGGAGAGATTCTTTGCTGTAAGGGTGGTGAGGCACTGGAATGCTTTGGCCAGGGAAGTTGTGAATGCTCCATCCCTGGCAGTGTTCAAGGCTAGGTTTGACCTAGCCTTTGGTGACATGGTTTAGTGTGAGGTGTCCCTGCCCATGGTAGGGGGATTGGAACTATATGATCTTAAGGTTCTTTCCAGCCTTAGCTGTTCTATGACTCTATGACCCTCTGATAATAATGAATTATTATAATCTTTTGAGATTAAGAATAAATAATATCAGACTGTAACAGAAAAAAAAAAAAAAAATGTAAAAATCTTTGTGGATTTCTGTCGTCTAGACCAGAAAAATGAAACAGATATCCTTGAAATAGAGTTTTATAGGAAACGAATGTATAGGTAACTAAAATATTTTTCGCCAATCGAAACACACAATTTTAAGAAATAAATATATTAAATTTTTTTGCTATTTTCTTCAGTACTGTCATTTCAGGTAATTTACTAACTTAGTGAGAAACTGTGAAACATAGTGTAGAAATGATATTAGTAACTAGGCCTCAGACCCAATCAGAATTGTCTTCCCTGATTTCTGCTGGCAGATCATAAATTCAGTAGTCTCTTTAGTACAGTGCTTTTCTTACTTGCATGTTGGTTTTTGCTATTTCACTGAAAACTAATTTAAGAGTGTATAAGAAATTTTGCTGCAAAAATAGCAAGATCAAGGTATGAGGCAGTAAACACTGAATTGTGGTTGTCCTTCACTTGCAAGCTTTTGTGGTCTGATTTAGTTTGCATTAGATTCCAGCAGAGTTAAGAAGGACAGCCCTTCAGAAACAAAAAAAAAGATAAATTGTGGGAGGCTAAACTTTGAACACCATTTTAGTTCAATGTAACTATGTATAAATTACAACAAAGAGCCACTGATTCTTGCTAGTGGCTATTACTGACTTACAGGAATCTCACCTATATCAACCATAGGTAGGTTTGGCCCTAAGATTTTTAATAGTAAGTGAAATGAACCAAAAAATGACCTGAAGTTCACCATCTTAACATGATGTTTCACAAAGATGCCTTTCAACAAGAAAGCAGAGTTGCAATAAAAATAGTTTCTTGAACTGCTGCTCCTAGCATGTATAGACCAATTAATAGAGAGCTCATCTATTCTGAAACATGTGGAGGAAAAAGACTTCCTCAAATTTCAAGAAATTGAATAAGGATGAAATCGCTTGTACTTGAAAGAGGTAAAGTACAGGGCAAAACTGGTAAGTGTGAGAGAATGAAAATGAAGCAGAAAAAAATTTTGTATTATATAAAAGACTGGTCTGAGTGCTTAATGTGTATTTGTAACCCTTCATTATAGGGCATAAACATGGTTGTATTTTACTCCCCAATATTTGGCCTTCATGGGGATGCTGAGAGCTCCTGAATGTCCCCATAATTCCCACATCTTTTTTTCTCTAATTCTTCTGACACCGTTTGAATGCTGATTATGTTATAGAAACAGTTGCTCAAGTGAGATGGAATAAATCTGACTGCAGACTGGTTTCTGTACCTCTTATTATGGCAGGGGGTGGGGAGGGGGAGTCATGGCTCTACCAGTTGACTTTGTGCCCTTCTGGGGAGGAGAGCTCTTCATTCAATGCTGAATGTCCTCCTATTCCCCAGTTATTAACAAGAATCTGGCTACAGTCCAGTTATTTCTGTGCCCTATTTCTTTAAGAACAAAAGGTTAATTCTGAACATGTAATTTTAAGAAATTCTGAAACCTGTTTATTTTTACTTTAGGAGAGCAAATCCTTATCTGTAAGAGAGGACCCATTCGGAAAATGCTAAACATTTAAACATGCTAAAATGTTAAACACCTTTGAATAAACAGAGCAAAACCAATTAAAATGTCAGCTTAAAGTAGACCTACTTAATTATTAATACAGTAAATGACTCCAGCAAATGAGATCCTGTTCCAGAAGAAGGGGCAGGGCAGTTCCTACCATTTATAAAAGGTACAGCTTTTTTAATTTGTTGGCACTTACCATGATTCTTAGCAGTTTCAGGTCATCCAGGAATGTTAAATAGACAATTTTAGTCCTCGGAATGTCTGCATGTAAAAAATGCCTTTTCACATTTTTAAGGAAGTGAAGAGTAAAAAAAAAGTCTTTTACACGGAGGTTTTAAAGTCTGTTGTCATATCACAAGATCTCATATCACGTAAGGTGATTCCATAGTTCAACCCACATTATCAAAATCCTGTCTGCTTTATTGATAGTAACATGCAGTACAGTAAAATTTTTAACTACTTTCCAAGTGATCCTTCTGTAAGGACAGAACAAAGCAAATATCTTATTGACTTCTGCTTTTCCCCTCTTATTCCTTCTGATTGCTGAGGCATAAAGGTTCAACTTTACACTAAATTACTTTCAAATAAATTTTATTGCACTTGTCCCAAACATTTCACTAAGTACCATTAATCTATGCACAAAATGTCTTAAAAAAATCATATTACAAGAATTTCTATAAAAACAGTAGAAAATAAACAAATTTCAGGGTCAAACCCCAACAAATGGATCTGTTTGTACTCTAGTACCAGGCATCTATACTTTCTTCTTGTTTATGATATTTCTTTGTCAGTGATGATTATATTTTTTTTCTTGATACATAGTTCTGTGTAAACATCACGATACTCAGTTTGAGCCTGTAGGATTCATTTATATTTATCCAGTGCTTACTGTAAGGAGCCAGACTCTATTTGCAGATGCAGCTTTCATTTGCCTTTCTTGACTGTACTCAATGATATTTGCATAATTCTAAATCGCTGTTAACTAAACAGTCATATGAGTGAACTCTCATGGCTGTAATTACCATTTATAGCGTCAACTGCAAAAGACCCGCTGAGGCTGGATCTGCCGATCTGGGCAAGAGCCCTGAAGGAGCCAGCCCTGCCCCAAGAACAGGAATAGCAGGACAATCATCTTCCCCTTGCTTGTATAGGCAGCCTCTGATCCTGTCCTTTCCTGATACCTGCGCTATGCCACTGTGCCACTTATTGTCTGTGCCTTTTCTCTTCAGCATGACTGAAAAAATTATGCTGTTGCAAGCTGCTGAGATGCCTTTTGCAGTGTGTCAATGAGGTTGTGTGAATGTTCAAAGGTGCAGTTTTTGCTGGAAGTGTTGATAGGCTGTGTAAGACAATATCACTGTTATTTCTTGTACGGACTGATCTCTGGAAGGACATGCCACCTTCTTGGTCTCCCCCAGAATTGTGTAACTTTAATCCATTTTATTGTGGGTGATCAGAAGCCAGACAGAAAGATAGGGCATTTTACAGGGTTAGTATAGTATCTTCTACATAATAACTCTATTTAAGCTGTTAAGACACAGCCCACAGTGCCATGGCTACGCCAAGTAACAAAAATAACAGTAATAGCGATCAAATGGATGAGTAATAATTTCAGATTTGGGTTATCACTCTCAGTCTGTTCCAAAGTTTAGCAGCAAAGTGACAGCAGTAAAGAGTATGTGGACTGAATGAGAAGCCCATTTTCAATTGCTGGAGTAGTGAAAATTCTTAAAGTATCACTGAAGTTTGTTTTGTTTTTTCTTTTTTTCCTTTTTTTTTTTTTTTTTTTAGATGGATTGATATTGCCCTCTCTGTAATGATGGAGGTGTAGTGGACTGCTATGGTATTTCAGGCAGTACTATTTAGTTATGGTGATCTATCAACTGAATATAAAATGATAAAATGATGCAGAGCAGGTAAGATGTTTCATAGCTCTTTGGTTTTATTGTGTTATGATTCAGAGCTATGACAACATATATGGAAAATATCAGTGAAAATGACTACTGTGAACATGGTATAAATAGTAGGCAAATCAGGTTATCTCAGAATAAATGCTGCTCTATAGAAATGATATCATTGTAATTGAGAGACTATAAGTGACATGAGGATCGAGTGCAAATCAACTCCCACATCCTTCCCATAAATAATATCTTGGAGAAGATGAATCCACCATGTACTGCAACTCATTGCAAAGGCTGTCACAGGCTGGGTGGAATGTAAGGAGGAGAGGAGCTCGCCTGATGGACAGGTTGCTCTCTGCAGCTTGATTTAGTCAGAGTTGCATCACATTGACCTTGGTTGTTGCAGTGGTTTGGCTTTGCAGCACAGTGGCTTCATTGGTACTGTTTTTCTTGGTTCACAGTTCAAAGTTATGGTAAATAATTAAAGGGAAGCTAAACTTCAGGAAATAGGTAAGAAACAAACTATTAGCAGTTCCTGTCCCTAATGGCATCTCAATCAGGTTGTTATTGACTCTCTGCCTTGCCTCTGCCTCTCAATGATATAACGGGATCTCTGCTGGTTGGGAGCTAGCTCAGGCGAAGAGGCTCATCCTGGGCCATGAGCTTATATGTTAATCAAATATAACGTTTCATTGTCCAAAGAACAGAGCAGGAGGAAGAAAATTGGTTGTGGATTGATGTTTGACCTCTCTGAGGGTGGTGATAGACATGGAAACATTAAATGCCTACTCCTGTCTATGTATGCAGAAGAGACTGGGGCTATTCAGGGAGGCATTTTCTTTGCAACTGATCTCACAGCTGGCAGTCAGAAGAAAAATAAGAAACATCTCACATTGTCTCCTGTGCTTGGACATAGGGCAAGCCATGCTCCATTCCAAGACAAACAACCAGAATAATTATGGACAGTCATGGAAATAATGGATAATTATTCTCAGGTATACTATAGTATTTGTAATGCCTTTTCCGGGAAATGCAAAAAATGTAGAAAAATACCACTACAAAGCAACTGTGAAATCCCACCTTCAGTTGTACCCATTCTCAATTTTTCCTTGATGATTTTATTTCAAGAGGAGCTGTACAGTGAGATATGACCTTTCTCTTCAACATGAACTTTACAGTATGGTAAGCTAATAAGAAAATGGATAGATATAAAAAACCCCATGAGACTTGCAAATTCCTAGCATGTTCTTGCTTTATCACCTCTCCTCAAAAATGACCTTTTGTCTCTGTGCTAGGGAAAATCTCTTAATGTTTTAACACCTGTGGATGAAATTATGGTTTTGGATATATGTGCTGTGCAGATATGCCTAAGGCCAGAAGAAATAGGAAGTGTTGATTTCTGTTTGTACCTTGCCCACTAGGAAGGGGTTTTCCAACTAATAGACACTGAGGCATACTATTGACCTCTGCAATTTGCTGCCAAGTCACTGATATGGTAATGAGCCATCTATGAAGGATGAAAATTATTTCACTCAGCTTTTTTAAGTGTATTGTAACTTCTGAGGAGTAATTTTCAGAACAAGAAATCTGAGAGCAGCTTTTATTTCCATCAGTCTCTAGACTTCACTGGAATACCAAACTCCTAGTAATCCTTTCAAAACAATTTCATGATTATTACTGTAATCACTGCAGAAGTGGGAAGCCCTGCACAGGATGCTTCTTGTTGCTCTGGGATGTTGTGGTGGCAGTTCTGCTCACAAATTGATGTTATCAATCACACTTTAGTCATTACATGCTTCCAGTAAGATTGCTGGCCTGCAAATGTTTTCTGCTTTTACTACAAAAGACTGAAGATCTACAGCACTGCAGAGTTTGAAAACATTGAGTCCTTTTCAGGAATTCCAGGAAAGATTGGATTATTTGACACTACAGAGAATTTTTTTTAATGAAAGTGTTTCCTTGCTGGGTCTGTAAAATGACACATGAAAATGTCCTGAAAAATGTCCTTTACTTTAAAGAGCTTTTTTGAATTACAAGCAACTAAAGTAGAAAGCACATTTCAAGGGAGATCTGAAATGCTTTATCAGACTGACTGCTATTTTCATTGTAAATTACAGGCTGCTCTCACTGAAAACAGGGACATAGTCTGTTCATGTATTAGCAGAACCATGCTGATACAGCTCAACGTGAGGTGCAGGATGAGAGCTCTGCGCACAAGCCATAGAATTCCTGCTTTCTGAGTTGGATTTGGAGTTGCATCTTGGTGAACTCAGAAAGAGAAGAAAATCATTATCCAGCTCAGACAAACTTTCAACACAAAATGCCTCTTTATCCTTCTTCTCTGTCCCAGCACAGGTGTCATCTAGGCAGTAGAATGGGAGGTGGAAGAAAACCCGCAAATTCTGCTTTACAAGTCTAGATAGTGAGCTACACTAAGCTATATCAGGATTTACAGAAGAAAAGTCAGAGGACTGCCTTCATATGTCTTTCCTGAGCCTTCTAATTCCATATTTGCTGTATCCATGTTACTAATAGGAAAGCTACAGAGCAAAACTTCACTCCTATGCAAATACTACTTTTAGACATGAATTTTCAATTCTGAATTATTGGGGACACAGAATGGTCACAGTAGAGACTTTAATAATGGACAGTTAATTGTATAAATAGTTTAACTGTTGATAAGGAGAGAGAAAGACTGCCTTGCATGAGAGACAGTTAAAGGTAAATTACTAGCCAGGACTCTCTAAGCATACTCGACTCAAGAAATACCAGTTTCATCTAATCATATAATCAACTAGGTTGGAAAAGACCTAGGTTGGAAAAGAACAGGATGGCCAGGACCGCCACTAAACCTTGTCACTAATGGCCTCGTCTGCATGGTTTTAGAACACTTCCAGGGATGGTGATTCCACCACTTTGCTGGGCAGCCTGGACCAGTACCTGATCACTCTTTCAGTAAAGAAATTTTTCCTAATATACAATCTAAATGTCCGCTGGTGCAGCTTGAAACTGTTACCTCATGTTCTGTCACGCTACTTGGAAAATGATATCAGATGCCTCTGCTCTCTGTCCAATTTTCAGGTAGTTGTAGAGAGTGATAAGGTGTTCCCTGGGCCTTCGCTTCTCCAGACTAAACAACCCTAGTTCCCTCAGCCATTCCTCATAAGACTTATTCTCCAGACCTTTCACCAGCTTCATTGCCCTTCTCTGGAAACGTTCCAGCAATTAAGTGTCTCTCTTGCAGAGAGAGACCCAGAACTGAATGATGTATTCAAGTTGCAGCCTCACCAGTGCTGAGCACAGGGGAATTATTAATGAAACATTTACATTTAATATTATGTTTATATGAAATTAAATATCAATGTTTGATATGCTTAATAGGGTTATTAATGAAATACCTCTTCTGAGATACAGCTGTATACCTTGTCACAGACTCCATTGCAAAACTTGTTTGGAAACTTCTGCACAATTGGATGCTGAAACAATTCTGAGTTGTTTTTTTTTCCTGTTTTTCATACCACTGATTGCACTATTTCTTGGTTTAAAACTAGAACAAAATACCCCCACCTTATTAGTTATCATATAGGACAGGGCTCCTCTTGTCACAGAGAGGTGCTCTGTGGTTATGTGTTGCACATTTCTCACATTTATTTAGCTCAATAAACAGTACAAAAACAGCTTGCAGGAAATGAATCCTCTCATCATTATCTTGTTATCTGAAACTGTGTGCATATCCTCTGGAAGAAAAAATGCTGGAATTATTGTGCTTATACTTTGAATTATAATATAGACTGAATCATAAGAGGAAAATAATTGGCTTCCCCACACTAAATTCCCATATTTCCAGGTTCTGTATTTAGATTGCAGTATTCAGTACAGCTATTGAATTTCCTTGTACACAATGTTAAAAGCTGACTTTGTAGCTAGATGTGATGAGTGGTATCTCTCAGATAGTGGGGAATTTATCAGCTCTTTCAGTAAAAAAAAAATCAGATCCTGAAGAGTAGAGTAGTAAAAATGTTCATGTGATGCTTCCCCTGCTGAAGCAAGACACTACTATTTTTCTTCAAATTGCTCATTCCTGAACATGACTCCAAAGCCTTCTCAGTATAAAAGTGCTCATGGGCTATCACAAAAGATAGGATTGGTGTATAGAAAACTTCACATTTCAGCAGAATGAACACTTTTTCCTTTCAAAAGTGCCTCAGTTTCCTCAACCTTGAAACTTCTTGGAGAAGAGTGATGGGCCAATGTTAAAATCATCCTGCCCTGGCTTGTGTCTGTGGTGCTTGTTGCGAGTGTTGGCAGGTCATGCATGTACATGGGTGGGTTTATTGGCTTTCTGGGGAGACAGCCCAAGATCAACAAGGGTAGGATTCTGATTTTGGGGTTGTTTTGTTTTTTGTTTTTTTTTCTTTAAGAAAATACTCTGGGAAGCCACTTAAGGTTTTATTTTAAAAACAGAAGCTGTCATTGGGCTTACTGAAAGTCCCAGCATAGCACTAACTGTATTTTCTTTGTTATTAACCTGAGCGCAAGATAAACTTTGGGTTCCATTTCCTTAAGCCTTTGCCTTGCTAGGAAAGCTGAAAGCGCATGATGCTTTACAGCTCACTGTGCACACAGCTGCTGCTGACAGGGACACCAACAAGCTGCATATCATCTCTTCACATCACATTCACAGTCTGCCACTGATGGACAGATTCATTCCATCACCTTTGCTGGCCTAAGGTGACATGCTAATGTGGAAGGAGATGGGTTAAAACTGCCATAAATTATCTGCAGGGAAAGGACAGTGTATATAACACATAGGGATTTTAATCTGTTTTATTTGTTTTGAAGGGAGGTTTTATAGTTTAAGTGCTAACCTGTGCTCTTTCTGATAAGAAAAATCACAAGAGTGTGTGCTTCTGAAGTAAGTTTTGCCTGGCTGAGAAACAAAAATAGACTTGAATAAAAACTGAGCCACTTTCTCAAGTCTCAGCACTTAGAAGTCAAAGTAAATAATTACTACACTATGAAGGCTTGTATGTTGATAAATGTATAAAGGTGATAAGAATAAACTCATCAAAATGAAATTACATTAAGTATTTTTCTCTTTTCAGATGGGCTCAATGCTTGGTTTGCGTACCCTGGTAAAGGGAGCTTTTAATACCTGAGCAACTGCTTACAGGGAAATACTAAGGCTAATAAAGAGTCTAACCCTCAAAGTGCTTTAGCACTTCTAAATGTCATTAAAAGTCACTCCAAAAGATAAGAGCTAAATATATATTCTAGCTATCAAATGCAGAGTGCTGTGGGATGTGTCTGAAACTGCGCATATGTAATGTCCTACACCTAACATTAGAGGGTAAATTGCATTTATCACTAGAGGATGCTTCTGGGGATGTTTGATTATATAATTTCCAATTCTTATGACAACATGTGTTTCTTTTAACTGTTTTCACAAACTTTCTCTAGCCTTTTTCATTTGAAGGCGCAGGGAATTGTTCTTGCCCTGCTGTGCCATGGCATGCCTGGCTTACCTGCAAAATACATCTGCGTAATCTGGGGAGCAGTGTAGAGATTTTCCTTTCCTGGCCAGGTTTGGCTAGGAAAACTAGTGCTGGATTATTCACATGATTTAAAATTCAGTGCTTACCTGAAACTCAGGTTTAGTGTTTGCTTTACTTTGACTGGAAAGTGAGGCACCAGAAGACAAGGAATCACCAGATAAGCAAATGTTTGTGGAAGCAGGCCTAACCCCTCATATCTGTGCATAAATAGTAAATTAGATTAGATTGATAAGTTGATGTTCCACATATATACTTGCCTCGGGGATAGTGCATAGCTGAAAATAGAGAGATGTAGTCAATGGGTAAACTGGGAGGTGAGACCAGCATGCTCTCATATGATGGCAAGGCACTCCTGGCCGTGGGGGGACAGGCTGCCCTTGTGGTACCTCTCCCCACTTTCCCTCTGCTCCAGGCTGCCAGGACTGCAGTTTAGTTAGTCAAAGGCAGGAAAGTGAAAAGGAGGATCCTCCATTTCTTTTCTGTGGATCTTCCTATTAAGAATGGGGATGGTCTAACTTCACAATGTGTTTATTTGCCAAGAAGCCAATCTGGATTTTATTTCATTTTGAGGAGAAAACAACAATTTTAAAATCAGTAAGTCTACTCATATATGCAATATCATTTCAATATATAAAAATACAATTAACATCAGTAAGGAAAAAAAAAGGAATTCATAAAAAATATTTCTGTTAATCAAATATGATGTTTGAGCAGGGTATAGTGACAACAGCTTACCATACCGGCACAGTGTGATCATAGCAATGAGATCATAGCAATGACTAATGCATATATTAACTCAGAGGAAGTTTTCATATGAAATATTTGCTATCTGATCTGTTACTTCTCTAGTCAATTTTCAGGGTCTTTCTTGAAGTTAATGTATATTCTGCCTCCTCAAGATCATTTATGTGAGCACACAAATAACTAACTAGCCATACTTCACTCTACGAAGGCCATATGAGCGATTTAATTCACTTAGTTGTATCGAAAATATGAAGAAAATACTCCCATTAACAATAGGAAACAGAACAGGCACAGCACATCTTTGGTTTGCAGATGTGATGGTTTGCACATATTTCACTATGAAACTGCTCAGACCATGAAAAGAAAGAATGCTTTTGTAATATTAAATTGCATTAAACTATGGTTAAAAAGTAATCTAATGTCCAATTGGAAATACTCTGAAATTAATGGTTAAATCCTTATAGGAATATATTAAAAGGTTACCACTGACAATTATTAATGAATTAATTTTAATTATCAGATAAGGACATAGCATCAGCTGTTTTGCAGGATGTAAATTTCCATCTTCCATAGTCTGGCCATAACTTCTTCAATTTTGTTTATTCCTTGAACTTTAATGTTGATTGGTAAACCATTATTTATTTATTTGAAGATTCCTGCCCTTTTTCCAATCCCTTTCATCAGTTGCCTTTATTGACCTTTTTTTCTTCTTCCTTGTTTTTCTCCCTGAATTTTCTGATCTTCAAATGCAATTTTTAAAAATATTTCTTCTGTGCTTTCCAGTCCTCTATTTAAGTTTTTCAGAGTTTACAGAAGCAAAATCTTTCTATCTGTCATTTCATCTGACCAAACAGATTTTAAATGTAACCTCTTTTATTCAGTACACACTGTTGTGGTCATGAAGATTAGGTGACGCCTCTTCCAGTTTGATATATAATATAGCTTTAAATATATGCTTATTTGGTTTATAATCAGAGGGGAGGGTGTATACATTTTAAAAATAGAGTATAAAATATGGGCAAATAACCTACTGCATATTTATATTGAATCGTTGCCTCAACCCTATTATTAATAACAATCCTTGTAACATAAAATGGTATTTTAGGTTTATGTACTTCACCTGCCTTCCTGACTAATTAACTGGCAATCAGGAATGCAATAAGCCAAGTATATCTCTAAGTTCTCCACTTAATAGAAGAAAAGTTATAATTCTCAGCAGTCATGTAGTACAAGCACTAACTTATTTATCTTAACAATACCAGAAATAGCACCATCGATGTTGTCTGTGCTCTAATTATATTTAGAATAATAGTACAATTATGTTTGAAGCAACTGTTTCCTCCTCTCTGAATGAAAATAATCTTTGATATATAACTCTCCTATGCATATTGAAAACCAGCAATTTTTATAGAAATCATTCCCAGGCCTGTGATGTAGCTGTGTGAGGAGGAGCCCTTTAGAAGCTCTGCTCATGCTGATTCTAAGTATTGTTTCTTTTTTGAAAATTGTAAATTGAAATTTAACAAAGCATAACTTAAATTTTTAAAAATTTTATAATTTATTTAATAAGCATTTAAGAAATGTAAGAGGTAGCTCTGGAAATAAATAACTGAGCTTAGCCAAAATATTTTTTGTTTATTAATGAACTGCACAAGATGGAAAGTTTTTCTGTGCTATGAATCTGGAAAAGTGCTTACAATAATAGTATATCTGTGTCTTTATATTTCTCCTGTATCAGAATTATATGGTAATTAACTCAGCAAGTCAGCATTACTCAGTGTTATCTTTCAAATTTTTCAAATTTCAAAGGACATAAAATAAAATTTTAATTACGCATATTCTTTTCTCCTGAACTCTTTACATGTACAATCTCATAATGTTATCCCAAATCCCTGAGGATGCTTTGAAAACCACACAGACTAACTGCCAATGTCAGGGAGTTCTTCGTGTACCATCAAAGCAAGGCATTTATGAAGAAGCATGAGAGTTCTCTGTAAAAGCTGGTATGGAGAAAACTAGCTGCTGTTGCAAAATATCAGTCTTTAAAGTAGGGGGGAGTGAATTTTTTCTGTAAGCCTTGGGAACCTAAGTTACAAATTCAAGTTTAATAGCATTACTTGTATTCACTGTTTTCTTACTGTTACCTCCATCTTACAAGATGCAGGATATGTTAAAAATCTTCAGGTGTTCAAAAAGTGACTGTGGTAAACAACCCAACCCAAACCTGAATAAAAACTTTGGAGAAAAAAATCTGTCACATGCAGAGATTCCATCCATCCCAGTTTTATGGAATCCTTGAACCACAAATAGCTGCAAGCTGGGGAATGTATTGCAGGAAATACGTTCTTGGCATTTTCTTGTGGTGTTCTCTAAACACTGGCTGTGGTCAGCGTTGGAGGATGCTGGACTTTATGTGGATGTTCATCTTGAGCTGGTCCAGCCATTCCCATGTTTTTGCATTATTTCCACATGTAGTTTTTGTAAAATCCCTAAGAGACTCTAATTTTTTTATTTCAACTCTGGGATACCGATGTGATCCCCAAACATCCCATCTCAAAGAGCATGGGGCATTCTTCCACCAAAGCCTAACCTGAAAAGTTCAGCTGCTTTGTAAGGAGAAAAACCCAAACAAATTCTAACAAGATTAAAAAGTTATCTGAAGAATATATTTGTCATTAATGATTATTTAAGAAGGGATAATGAAAAAGCAATGCTACATCTACAACTACATTTGAGAACTTTGTAATGTTCAGAGTTTATACTAGAGCTTTGTCCCCAGATATTTTTTGCAGTAAAAAAATATGCTCAACTCAATTCTTTATTCCCCACCTCACCTGCCGGTCTGCTCTGGGTGGCTCTGAGGGAGTTTAAACTCTTTTCTGTCCTCCCTGCCCCTTTCTGGGGGCATTTGCTTAGGCAAGGTGTTTTCATTTTTCCATCTTCTGAGGGTTCAGAGACAGATTTTGACTGATGCGGTTGCCAGTTAGGGGCTCTCCCTAAATGTGATGAATTTCTTTGTTTTGAAAGCAGTGTAATGGCACATTTCTGTTTCCCTTTTTTGGCTTTTTTTCCACACCTTATCTCCAATGTAGTCAAGCTACTGTAGGACTGGTTAAGCACCTCTTACAGCAGAGACATTTTTTCTTAGTTCAGTATCAGCTTATGTGCAACAAAGAGCTCCTTCAGGAATAATCATCAGGCTTTCCTTTGTTTTTTAGCCCCAAAAGTATCTCAGTAAAGAAGTTTATGTATCGAGACTACATTTATCTCAAGCCTGCAATGGGCAGGGTAAGTGGAATTTCATCATTTTCCTACAAATCATGCAGATGCTTCCACAAAAGCCCCTTCGTACACATTCATTAAGTTTATGACTCCAGATTTAGAAATACGAAAGGTGGAGGCCAGCTTGCAGCAGCAGCGTTGGGGACCTTGATGGGCAGGCTTTGGTGAAGCAATTGTGGCAAGGTTGAGCGTATACACAGATCAATTCTGCTGCAGAAAGGAAATTAGGAGTGTGCAGATTCAATTATTTCTTCATTTCTTGCCAGAAAATGGCTTTTCTGTTTCCAAACTGATACAGCCATAATCAGGCAGTCTTCTATTTTGCTTATTTCTAAACCATGCCAACATCTAAATACATATACGTTTCCTTCTAAAATGTTTTAATAAAAGCAAATGGGCAATAAAATATTTCTAATAGGTAATTTGAAGCAGTCTGGTGAAATGCTAGCAAAGCAGAAAGCAAAGTAAGCAGCTTCTGATGTTACAGCAGAGATGTTTGTCTAGACCTGCAATGAACGCACAGAGGAATAACAGTTTAAAGTCACCCTTTTTGCACTGAATGTTAATGACCACTATTGTACTTTGTATTTTGCTAGCAGATAGTACTGTGGTAGTAGAAAAGATATATATATATATATATTTTTTTTATTATGAGCTTGAATACCCTGAAGTAGTAGATGCAGCAGCCTGGAAATACGTTGCAATTAGGCCACCTGTATGGCAAAAAAAAAAAAAAAAAAAAAAAAAGAAAATATTTTCTACACTTAATTAATGTCAGGTTGTTCGTGGCAAAATGATCTTAATTAAAATTCTTTTTGACAATTACCCTGTGACATGAAAATACACAAGAGAACTTTATTTTGTGTCAGTGTTGTGAGAAATGAATTTAAAATGGAAAAAAAATATTCACTTGGACTTTCTGGTTATTCCTAGTGGTTTGAATTTGAAAAATAGACTTTTTTTCCACTCTTTAGTAATTTGGGAATATTTTTCTCTGAAGTCTCATCTTGCTGCTTTCCCCACAGCTGCCTTGGAAAAGCCATGTTGAATTTTCTGTGGAATGGAAAACAATTTCTTTAGGATATACTCAAAGTTCTTTGAAAAATATCGGGTTGGCATAAGGGGAAGCCAGTTTATCATGTGTGACAAAATAAAAAATAAAATTTTCATTGAAACTGAGCAACACAAAACCAAACTCTAACATTATGACGAATTCAGCATAGATATGGGATCACATTTATACTAACCCATAAATGTCATCTTTAAATACACCCATGTTACCCTTTCTGAAATCAGCATGTAAACTTCTTCAGTTCACTTAAAATACTGAAGTCATAGTAGGAGTACTGGATCTCAGGTCCAGATCAGGGTCTTGGCATCCCTACATTGTGCCACATGCAAGAATCAATAAATCCAAGAGGATTGTCTCCTAAGCAGTTTCTGCTCATCTCTAAGTCAGTTCTGCAAGCCAGCCTATTTCACTAAGCACTGGACAGGCTCAGGACACAGGTACCTACATGAGACACATAATTTACTTTATCATTGAACAGTTAATGGAAGCCTTAGAGCCCAATAGGACAACTAATTTACAGTTTTTTATTATAAGATCTGATGCTTGCAGAGAATACTTCTTTGAGTAAGATGAGTTGAACTTTTACAGTGCAAATTAATGCCTTATACAAGGAATCTTGCTAAATTTTTGACCAAGTATTAACATTAATGAATATATGTTGATTACAAGTATTTAGCAACTGGCAAGCTATTGCCAGGTAAGGGAGGAGCGAAAAAGACCTCCATAATCTAATTAATATTTTTATATATCTATATATAAAATACAAGAAGCAGAACAAAAAAAAAAACCCAAAAAAAAGCCAAACAAGAAAAAAACCCAACCAAAAAATCCCCACATTTTAAAATTAGATGCCTTTTCCTGTAACATTTTTCTCTTTATTACAGAGCTATGATTTACAAGAATAATTTTAAGCCAAATAGTTATGTACCTGAATATTTCCTATGATTTTAACCAATGGTACATTCCAGTTCTTTAGAAGTGTTACTTCTTTTAAATTCCTTTGATAAACAGATGTTACAGGAGCCTAAGTTAAATCTTATTTAGTATATTTTCCTTGAAAACAAAGGAATCAATATTTTCACTAAAAATTAAAATCAGTAGGTTTATTTACCATAGTCCTTGCTAATCAGTCTGCTAAAGAGGTTGAACCTCTTGATCAAAGATGAAAGACTATTGGATTGTAGAACTGTAGATTTCATGTGTTTTCTTTTGTAGGTATCATTTGAATTAGTGATGAGGATGAATTTGCTCAGAGCAGAATTTGAACTCCTTAATGGTACTACCAATACAGGTACATTTTCATCAGTTTTGTGAAGGTTTTTGCTTTTTCTTTATGTATTCTATTCTCAAGGTGAAAAATGCTTTAGTTTATACTTTGTTCTTAGACATGATCTTGTCAGATTATATGAATTTTGCATAAAAATGAGTCCATAGTCTTTTTCATCTTAAAGACTGAAATGTAGCTAGGTTAATGTAAGGATTATATGGTTTGCTGAGATACCTTCTCAGGTTTATTGATTTCTTCAAGGTCTGATTTCATTCCACTCGTGCTGCTCATTGAAGTTCTTATTTTAATGAGCACTGTAAACTATACTGTTTTACTTAGAATCTATTTAAAAAAAAGCAGGAAGCATCTTAAATTTAGCATTGAGCTACTGGTAAAATAACCATAATGCAGCATTTGGGATCATATTGAAGGTCTTCTGAGCTAAATTTTTAACCTGTAAACTATAAAACATTTTCTTGTGTTTATGCTGTAATAAAATTTCCTGAAAAAGTAGAAAAAAACACAGCTGTAAATTAGTAAATAGGTGATCTCCTATCAATACCACTGTTGCAGAGTTTGTGTCATTCTGTTTCACATTTAATCTTCCAGTTTTGCAATTATGTGTCCCTTCAGTCAAGTCTGGCAGGAGCTGCTGCTTGTTCATAAGGTTTAACTTTGGCTTTCACTCAGTTACCAGTTCTTTTCTATTTCTTTATCACTTCACCCAAATCTTAATCCCGCTAGAAGTAAAGCAATGAATATGATGCTTTCTGTGTTTTAATTACCACTTTTCAATCTCTAACCCTCAAACTGAACAAGCAATCTTTCTGCTGGATTACTTTTCTAATAAATATATCTAGTTCTTTGTCAGTAAGCATATATTTTCACAGCTATGGTGAATAATCACTAAGGCCAACTTTCTTGGAGAAGGATCAAAATTATGTCCTCTAAATAACACAAATCATCAGTGTTTCAAAACCAGAATGTGTTGACTTCCTACAAGTTGCTTTATGTGTCTTTTGAAATACTTTCTATCTCTTAAATCAAATATTAGCACAACACCAAGTTATGTCAGCCCCAGCGAATCCCTAAGATGAAATAAAAAGCATAGTTATTTGCAGAACCTTCAAAACACATAAAACAAATATTGTGGCTGAGATTGTTCGAAAGAGGCTGAAGAAAAGAATCACTGATAGGGAAGCAGCTGGATGCATTGTGTACAGAAGGTCCTCATCTACTTATTACAGTCCTTATAATAATAATAATAATTCTTCATGAGCTGACCAGCCATGTGTAGTTCTCAAAAATATTTTCTGTAATTATTTCTTACTGCATGCTGGAAAATAGTTTTAGTCATTGGATAGGCTGTGGTCATCTGATTTTTATCAATGTGCAAAGAATATCTCTTACTATGGTCAGAGCTTATTTTAGAAATGCAGTGTATAAAATTACATTAGATTTCGTCATTTATTACTCTGTTTATAAAAGGAAATCTTGAACTCCTTAATGTTGTTATAAATGTTGTCAAGTAAAATTATGCTTTATCCTTAATTTTTACTGATATCTGTCATAAACTGCATTTACAGAACAAGTTAGATAACATGGAATTCTAAAAACTTTTGTAGGTATGAAAAATTTATTTTGGCAGCCCAACATGTTAGTCTTTAGCTCATTTATGTGAGCACTGATCTCCTTTTGCTGTCATGGCATTTTTTGCTATCATAGCTAAGGAATATTCAACCAGTCATTGCTCACTGCTCCAGCACATCTGTATTTGCATGTTCTATCTCCCCACATTAATGTTTTTCAATTGTTTTTTCCAAAGAAATGCTATTTTGAAACATTTGAAGTTCAATCCCATTCACATTTCTAATGTCTCTAGTTTATTCCCTGCCATATTCGATTTCCTGATTTCATCTGGGTGACATTTGCCATTTCTTCCTTTTTCCCCATATCGTTAGTGAAGATACTAGAACTTGTATATCTCTCTTGAGTACTATATTGCAGTAGCTGTGTTTGTGATATGTATATATGTGATATTTTCTTCTCCCTTTTGGGGCCCAGCGAATGTAAGGCTCTCCAAACAAAAAGCCTGGGGAATAATTTGTAATTTGTGATCTGAGGAATGAGTATTTTAGTAGCAGTTGACCGCACGTATTTGTAGTTAACATAGTGAACACCATTCAAAATATCTAGGGTGTTACAGATCCATTAAAAAAATCCATTTCTTGTCATTGCTATATGTAAATGCATTTCTTCTTTAGAATATAAAAATACCTTTTGGATACATCCCATTGTTGTAAGTTATTTTAATACAGAGAAACATCAGCAACCAGTAACAGCAAAATGGGATATTAAGGATCAGGCGATGAGGAATGCCTTGTCACATGATCCGTGTAATTATAGGCTGATACCATAACTTAAGAGAACAGTATTTTCATTGATGGACTGCAAACATTTAATTTAAAAGGTTTCAAATTGATATTTGTTTAATTTGTGCTCATGAAGGAAGATCATCACACTGTAAAAGTGACATTTCACTTCTCAGCTTTGTAAGGCAGCTCCTGGCAAGGCTTGGCTGGACCTTATAGACATATTGAGCAGAGTACTCCACATTGTTAGGGTTAACAGTGAACCCGTATGAACATTATTTTAGTTACCTCACTCATAATGGCACTAGTGAATAGAACTACATGTGTATATCTCACAGGTCCTAAAGAGCCAGTAAAAATCTGCTGAGCATCTGAATGGCAATCTAACGTGATTGTTACCTCCTGAAAGATGAAAATGTAATAGATATGTATTACAGAAAGGGTAGATGATTAAATTTTTTGTCACTGGTCAAAATGTTGGAATTTTGGACTTAAGGATGGGAAATGGAAATAGGTCATAGGTGGACACACAGGTGTGGATGGGACTTTGAGCAATCTGGTTTAGTGGAAGGTGTCCCTGCCCATGCCAAGGGGTTTGGAACCAGTCTTTAAGGTCCTTTGTAATCCAAAACATTCTGTGATTCTATAATTATATCTTTTACTTAGAAATGATAAAAAATAGGAAAAGGGTACTGCACTGGAGATTGAAATGTACACGCAGTGTATTTAACGAAGTTACTAAATCCAGATTTATATTGCTAATTTATTCCACATAATCTTCTAAAACTCATTAATAGAAAAGATGTTTCTCTATAGTTTACTACAAAATGGGTATGTATCCTTGAGGAAAAAAAATATTAAAAAAGGACAAAAATCTCAACCCTGAAGAGTGAATATCTGTTATTGGTTGTAAAGAAATCACGTCTACAGTCTAGCCCGATGGGATGTGTCAGAAAAACTTTATCTACTTATGAATTATTCCTGGAATGTCTCTACCACAGCAGGCCTGTTGCTGAGGAGGAATGTGGGGGAGCTGTGTTCCCCCTGATTAGTGTTTGCTCAAGGGCTTTGGTGCACACAGTGTCTTTGTGCCAGGTACATTCATTCTGTATTTGAACCAGTTTTCTCTTGGCCTTATAAAATGTTTGCTGGGAACCATTTATGTCAGTGCTAAGTCTGCAGTGTCTCTCAGACAAGCACACAGCTGAGGAACTCATGGAGAGCTCTGAACAGCAGACAGTTTGGCTATGATTTTTGTCTGCTTTAGTTATAAGGTAGCTGTATGTTATTTTTGCTTGTTATCTTCCAATTTTTTTTTTCCTCCACTGATTTCTTTTGGTTTTGCTTTTCTTTCCCCTGTCCTGGTTTTGCCTGGGATTGAATTATAATTTTTTTCTTAGTAGCTGGTAAGTCATCGTGGTTTTTGCTGTGCTTTGGATTTAATATAAGAATAATGTTGGTAATACGATGATGTTGTAGTTGTTGCTCAGTAGTGCTTATTCTAAATCAAGGACTTTTCAGTTTCCCATGCTCTGCCAATGAGGAGAAACACAAAAAGCTGTGAGGCATCACAGCCAGGACATCTGACTCGAACTAGCCAAAGGGATATCCCATACCACAATACACCATGTGAACCCATGGTTTTTACCTTTTTCTGATTCTCTTCCTCATGCCACTGAGGCAAGGCAGGGAGTGAGAGAGCAGCTGTGTGGTACTTAGCTGCCAGCTGGGGTTAAATCACAACCATCGCAAAAAGAATTGCTGTTTTCTTAGTATTCTTTTCTCCTCAAATGTCACCATAAATCAGCCCTCCAGCTTCAGTTCTTTTTTTCTCTGGCTTCTCCCACAGTATACTTTATTAAATATAATAGTAATAACAAATTATCTCCGTTTCTCTGTTTAAAGCAGGAGAACTTGGTTTGATCATGTTTTGGCAGCAAACAATATAGCCTTTTCCATGCTGTTCTCCAAAATGACGCTGCTACTATCACCTTCCTCATCTCCCTTTCCACCAAACACTATATCTGTATTACACCCATTTCTGTCTCCCCTTTCTCCTGCTTTTTTTACTTCTTTACATTCAGCTTTTTGTGATTTAGCGCCTAGTATTTCAGGCTCTGTGCCACCTACAGTAATACTCCTCTTAAAATTCAAATCTTCTATTGTGGCTTTAAAATCTTGAAAACCTTTTGGTGATTTCAAGAAGAAATGTTTGTATATACGTGGTTGCAGTGCAAAATATGGAAAAGTTGCTATCACTTGTTAGTTGTCATGAGTTCTACTGAATAACCATAATCAAATTTTAAGAAAGATACATTCAGATCAGATATAACACTTTCTTTATCTCAACAAAGCAAAAACCTGAAGAAAAGACAGCAACCCAGTATAACAAATAAAACCAATGGAATTATAATAATTCATTAGAGAAAGAAATCCAATACACATTTTGTAATGAAAAGGGGAACAAAATAAAAAACAATGCTAGTTTTATTCTGAATAATAAACGCAAAGAAAAAGTAGCATATAAAATTTAAATCACAACATTCCTACGAAACTCCATAAAAACAACTCCCTCTGTATATGTTACAAAAGCTGGTTCACATCTCCCAGTCTGAGTCAGGTGTTTGTTAGGCTGCTTTTGAGTGATGATGTTTAGGTTTTAATTTTAATCCAGACTGCTGTTCTGGATGCACCACCCCAAATGTCTTTGTGGTTTCTTCAAAAGGAATTGCAGCTCCAACACTAGTAAGTACTGGCATAACACTGACTGAGAAATTCATCTGCATTTTTACTTATTTACCAGACTTATTTTTAGATTGGCTTCTGGGTTATAAAAGCCCCACAAACTTACAAACCTTCTGTCTCTGGTTTTCATGCACAGCCCTTCCCTCTGACCAGCATTTGTGAGTGGGTGATGAAGAGGCAGACTGAAGTGATAGCCTGTAACTTCATGTCCTACATGTCCTTCCTCTACTGTCATTTAACTAGGTTCAGCATGCAGCTTCCACCACAATGAGACCCATGGATAAATCTGCTTCATCATATGCACAAGGGTTTGTCCAGTTTGAATGGGGGCCCAGCTGATGCCTGCAGTTTGAATCTCCTTGCAAGGTTTGTAAACATCCAGATCTCTTTTCCCTTGCTCCTGGGCACTGCCCAGCTTTATTTCATTAGGTAATGGCCAGGAGACAGGCACTGGTCTTCAGGCTTACACATCTCTGATCTGGGGACTGGGATCCCTGGATTCGCTGCGGATAGATGCTGCCGTATGGTTTAGAGGCAGTATATGCCCCTTATTTTTTTTTGTATTTCAGTTATGGCAGTAGTGCAGCTTCACCTAAAACACCTTTGCCTTTAATTAATGAACTGTCCCTTCTGGTTTATTGAGTTGAATCTGTTGATGAATAGGCCAAGGCTGCTTTGGATCGCAAGAGATGATTAACCACCCAAAAAAAGGCAGCTGTGGGAGATTTTCCAGCATGCAGTGTACTCTGTAGGGTTAAAAACTACCTCAGAGAAGCTTCTGCCACTTAAGAATCACAGCATTGAATGTACCACAGGTATGCTATTAGGTATTTACTTTTCACATTTTATCAGGTTTTAAAGCTATATGTAGTGGATTTAAGAGGAAAATGGCCTTCTGGAGTGCCACGAAGTAAGGGCTTGCACTGAATTAGCTAAAAGCAAAGGATCTTCTTCCTTGTTCCTTTGCATTTGCGTGGCTTTTTAGACCAAATACCATCTTAAAGCAAACTGTGCATAAAATGCCACAGAACTAGAATACTAACATATCATTTCTGTGCTGATATAAATTATCCCTCAGTGCTAAAGGTAATGAATTAACAACATATGAGTTATAGATGGGATAGGAATGGAAACCTGTTTCACTGTGTGTCTTTTATTCAGGTCATATTACTGCCACATCTGCGAACCTCCTGAGATTGGTTGTATTCTCATAGTCTCTCTTAGGCAGGTTGTGTTTTTCCCATGGTACAGGTGGAATCTGAGATACCATGAAGTTAAATGACTTTCCTGACATGACACAAGCAGTCTGAAGCAAAACTGAGAAGCTGATCTGAACTCATTTGCCTTTCAGTTCAGTGCTTCAATCGCAAAATTATCCTGTAAAATAAATTTACCAGGAAGCCATGAAAACTGGAAGAAATACTGAGTGCTTTTTCTTGCAATTATCAAATGACTGGAAACTAGAAGAAGAAATCAGCTAGGCCAACATGTGTATGCGTCTTTTCATCTGCTGCTTTGCAGTCACAGCATTCCCATGGGTCACTAAGATTCTGACCCAGACTCTGCTGTGTGCATAAAATCCTATGCTCACATGCTTAATCAGGTAATTGAAAGTGCAAACAGGCAATTAAGTTCAAATTGATACCATTAGTGAGTGCATATCCAGGATCAGACTTATATTCCTGCATATCCAAGGCTGAAAGGTTGGCCTCTAGGAACATGTAGCTATATCACGTACTAAAGCTGCTGCCACAGCTTTTGCCAACATTTCAACTTTACAGCCTGTATTTGAATTTTATCTGAACTTTTGCTAAGAAAATAAAAAGGTTGTGCATTAAAAGCTGGCATGAGATCCATGCCAAATTTTGTATCTGTTACATATGTAAATATTTGCATTTAAGTGACCTTTTAGAACAATATCACTTTAGATAAACCATTCCTGGAAGTGTTCAAAGCCAGGTTGGACAGGGTTTTGAGCAACCTGGTCTACTGGAAGGTGGCCCTATCTGTGACAGGGAGGTTGGAACTAGATGAGCTTTAAGGTCCCTTCTAACCCAACACCTTCAACGATTCTGTGTTTAAAATGCTCCCAAAATGAGATATTAATGTTTGCCCTTCTTGCACTGCTATGATTTAGCCATCAGCGATCAAACTAATGAAGTACGAACCCATGAAGTATGATTAGGATGGAAGTAGGAAACCTGTTTTCACTGCTGGTATTTACACAGCTTGCATTTTTGCTATCTCAAAGTTAAAATTATGATTAAAAGTAGAAATCACAGATGTGTCATTTTTTAGGCTGAAGGAAGGACCAAAACTAAAAAATGCTTTAAGTGCATAGTTCTTAGGAACAGCCTCAATCAATTACCTTATTTTAATGTATGAGGTAAAAGGATACTTAAAGTGCCTTACAGCCATTTAAAGAACTGTTATGTATTTTACATAACTTTATGCATCCATTTGAAGAAAATAGAGCATAACACATCTCCAGAGTTTTTGTTTTCTAAAGCATAACCACAACTACAGGAAGTACAGAATCCAATCCCATAAAGTATTTCAGATGTGTAAAAAAGAGGGCCTATCTACGTATTTAACCTTGTTTGGCACTTAGGGTGGTCTACTACTGAAGTAGGGGTACTCATTTAAATTGAGCTAGTCCAACCCTAGGACTAAGAGGATGACAGCAGCTTGTAAATAGCAGGTAAATTGCTAGTAAACAGCAATTCTGGAAGCCCTGGGGAGAGCCCCAGCTTGGGCAAGATTAGCACTAGAAAGCAGCATTGCAGGACCCATAACACATATGTCAAACCTAACACAGATTTTTACTGCTGCAAGTAGTCGGCAAAAGGAATGCAGCCTTTGACCTGTCTGTGCTCTGGAGATCTGAGCTCTACTTTGCCTGCCCCTGCTCAGCTGTTTTGGTTTTGGGGCTCTTTATTTTGGTAAAAATTCTGCTTCCATAGCCTGATCCAGGCTGACCTTGACCTTTAGACTACAACTCAGAGTGCCAGGGTTTCAGCTACAGCACACATTAAATGCACAGACTGCCATTATAACCATTATACCAGTAATCTGTTTTCAAGCAATTCTTTCCACTTTATCTTTCATTGAATATAGTTCAGCTGATCACCTAAATTGGCCAGTCTGCTTTCCTCTCATTGCTATTTACAGACTTCTGTTCACAGAGGAGGCAGATTCCACACAGATCTCACTACTTAGACAGCTTGTTTCCAAGTGATGATCCCTGGCCAGAAGCAGGGCTTGAAGAAGAAGCTGTGCCCATTAGGGGTGGAAACTGGCCACAGGGAGGCACAGCAATAAGCAACAGGCCTGGTATCAATGGAGATGGAGACAGATGAAAGGGGAGGAGGAAAGCAGTGTGGAACTGGGGCATCGCACCCACAGCCAGCACTAATGCACACAGTTGAAGAAGATGGCTGCTCAAGCAAGACAGAGAAAAAGTACAAGCAATACCTATAAAGCACATCCCTAACTGAAAAATCAATGGCCATCACACAGCCTGGGCTCTGTGCTGCACAAGGCAAACTACAGTAGTTATCAGTTTTAATAATCCAGACTGTGTCTACTGTAGGCTCAGATGGCTCTCCTGTGGCTCTGTATGAGTAGCTGTGAAAAGTGGGCATTTGCATGGAGCAGGAGATCCAGCTGGGGCCATGGTGTGGCCAGTCAGATCATGCAGCTGTTTTTGGAGGGAAATAGCCATCACTTGGGCAAACACAGAGTGGAAGCCCAAGACAGGGAATTGTAAGCAAGTTATGGCACTGGACTTTTAGCTTCCAGTCAAACTTCACTGTGTCTATGTAGTACAGTGGAGGCAGATACCACAGCGCAGCAGCAGAAGTGATAGCCACTCTGAAGGAAGCCAGTATATTTTAGTTCTGTTCAGGAGGGCCAGTTAGCCCAATGAGGGCTAATGTGGCTCCATGGCACTATCTGCTGTAGCCAAGTTGCTCCCTTGTGGCTAGCTCGGGTAGCTTTGCATATTGCTGCGTTGAGGTGGGGTGAGTGTCATTGCATGAGAGCAGCCAAACTCACAGTGTGCACACTGTCAAGAAAGGTTTGAGCCCCTCAGCAAACAGAGAGCTATCAGAGAGTTGTTGCACTATTACTTTCCAATTAATTTACTATTCATTGCGAAAACCCATACTTCTTGTATTTTACTCAATCTCCATAATAAGACTTGTTCCTTCTAATTTTGGCAAATTGTGAATGTGGTACTCTGCTATTTACATTACGTAGCCTCATGTCTCATATTTTTTTATTAAAACAAAGATTATTTTTTTAATACAAGAGTGTTATAATGGCAAGAAAATTATATTTTCTCTTGGTAACTTATTTAAATATTTTTAAGCCATATTACGCTAACAATTACTGCTCAAATATATCTCATGTAGTTAATATTTAAAATTTCAAAACTCAACCTCTATTGACCAGATGAATTAAGGACCAAGCAGAGAAGAAAAACTTATTCATGACACACAGTTGCTTGATCTTCTGATGATATTCTCTTACCTGGGCAAACCCAAACCAATTTAGAGCCCACATTTTCACATCTTTTCTAAAAGTCTCAGGCTTTGGTTTGGCAAAGTTGTGCCACAGTACTTTCAAAGGCATTAATCACTTCCTTTGATGAGAACAGGAAAGGACTTGCCTTTCTAAAAGTTTCACCATGTATGCTTCTTTTCATTTCCAATGCAGGAACAATGGTTTACCCACCCTCGCTCTAGCCTAGCATTTTGAAGTGTGACTTGCATGTTTGTCTCTCACTGTGAGCTCTTATCCCAGCTAAACTTTTCTTACAGAAATACTATACAATTAGTACATGATTAAAATGAAAAATAATTTTGCATGAAATTTTTAAAATCTAGATGTTAACAGAGACTATACAGCTGCCAATAAAATGTGAAAAGTAAGATTATGAAAAACAGCTACGCACTTTATCAGTAATACTTTTAATGTCTTTTTCATCGGGTCACAGCATAGAACATTGAAATAGTAATGAGTATTCTTAATTTTATGCAATTATATACGTGGTTTTCAGAAAGTTTATTAACCCTAGCGAGCAGTTTATGCAACTGTAAGCTAACATGCAGTGTTTCTTCCTGTGACATTTGAAAAAAAACAGAAACCAAATCCCAAGAACAGCTGTCTCCTCTAAAATAAACAGCTGTTTGGCACAAATTTAGTATACATATCCATATATTATGTATTATAAATACACACATTTGTGCACAACAGTCTGACTCTTGCAATTAGCCACTCAGGTGGATAATTGTATTGTTCTCATTGGGATTGTAATAGGGCTACCAGATAAATATGCAGCTGCTTCCATTCCTTTTAAGGAAAGAAACACAAACCTTCAGCCTTAGCTCTCAGTTCTGCAGTTGTGGCCAGGTTTCCAGAAGGGGGTTAGATCAGTGGGGTAAGTACTGTTTTTGTACCCATTTAACCTGGTACACCAAGGGCTACTAAACACTTTCTCTGAAAATGGACCCTAATCTAGAGTTCCTGAACAACCCTTTAAAGCCTCCCAAGATGCTGCCTGAGAATCTAGCTTTCTCACTAGGGAGCTGAACTATGTTCTAGCTTAAGTTTGAGTGCTGAAAACTTTTGAAAAATTGGACATTGTTTGAGCTCAATAGCTGCATATGTGACTGGATTATATTATGTGCAGCTGCCCAAGTGGCAGCAGGGACGTGGTGAAGAAAGGAGGTGATTGTGACATCTACTCTCCCGGAGAGCCAAAGGAAATAAGGGGAAGGAGCTGTTTCTTCCTTTGTTCTTGTACAAATAATGAGCATATTGTCTTTGGTGCTAAGCTAAAACAATTCTGAGAACAATTTTGAATAAAAGAAAAATCGAAGACACTAAAGAGAGGAAGATTGAAATTTGAGTTATAAGGACAGTATGTTTATACCTTGCTGCCATTCCTGCATAATGTAGTAACACCGGAGAGATTCTGCTGCCTGCTATGCTAGGTAAAAGTCAAGAGCTTCACGTAGTTCTTGGTACATTTAACTGTTAATTAAAGAAAGAAACTAACTTCACAAAAAGTTTCCTGATATTTTTTTCCCAACTTTACTTTCAAGGAGGAAGATTTTTCACATGGGAGAGAATCCAGTCATTTCAAGATAGACTTTCCTTTTAAAAGGAGATAACCCCAGAAATGAGACTATAACAAACATGCTCTATCCCATCTGTTTAGGAGTGGTGATCTAAGGCGTTATTACCCCAGCTTCCAGTGCAATTGTCTGCTGGAGAGACAGCACAAATCATCTTAATTGCATGTTGACCAACATAAATTCCCACCTTCCCCAAATGAGCATTTTAACAAAGAATCAACCCTACCAATGTTTTAAACTAGTACACTGGATGGTCACCATACACTGGATGGTCTGCTGGACAACAGGTATACAAGCATGTTCCGCTTTCTGGTGTTTGTTGTAATTGAGGTAGATTTGAAAAGGGTTTCAGGAGGAGCACTGGGTTCAAAAATATGTCTTGGTGATAGCAAAATCCTCCTCAGATCTCCAGTACCACTTTCATACCTGAGATTTAAGGCACCAACTGACAATTTTAGGCATTTTGTCTCTTTCTGTTATTCAGAAAGTAATAAAGAAAACTTCTATATGTCTTTATTTCAGGCCAAGTTTCCCTTTAATCTTTTTCTTGTTACATTTATAAAGGAGTGGTATTTGCTTTTTAGAAAATATCTTTTTTAAAGGCTTGTCCTGGGTTCAGCAGTAGCAGTCATTTTTCACCTTCTTGGTAGCTGGTGCAGCACTGTGTTTTTGACTTGTGGCCTGGGAACAGCACTGATAACACCAATGTTTTTAG
>JANRGW010003761.1:0-60507 GCA_024733675.1 Psilopsiagon aymara
GGCCCCAGTTTTATCTAATTCCACCCCTGCCCCCCCCCCCCCGTAATTTTCCCACAGACGATAATACCACACTTGCGCTTTTGGTCAGCCCTGAAGTGGTCAGGTAGGTGTACTGGGTGATTGTTGTTGTTCCTTCCAGCCAAACTATTTTATCCTGTTACATTATCTCTGTTCTAGAGCAGTGAAATCTATAGAACCATTAAGGGCGGAGTGAAGAGACGAAGAAATATGTTCGTGCTCCTTCCCAAAAGCACCAAAATGGCAATGGTGAACTTACGGAAACTGTTTTTCTGCTGTTTGGTGAGGGCCAGAAGTGATCTTTAAATCACTGTGTCATGGTTTAAGCCCAGCTGGCAACTCAGTGCTATGCAGCCGGTTGCTTGCCTCCCTCCTTCCCCCCTCCCTGGGTGGGATGGGGAGGAGAATCAAAAGAATGTAAAACCCACAGGTTGAGATAACAGTTTAGTAACTAAAGGATAGTGTAATACTACTACTAATAATAATAATAATGGAAATAAGAGGAGAAAATGCAAAATTAAAAGGGGGGAAAAAAGGGGTGAAAAAAGCACAGTTGCTGTACAATATAGTTGCTCACTGCCCACCGGCTGCTGATACCTGCCCTGACCTGAGCAGCCATCGGTTTCTTCCAGGCCCCCCAGTTTATACACTGGGCATGACGTGCTGAGATGGAATACCCCTTTGGCTAGTTTGGGTCAGGTGTCCTGGCTGCCTCTCAGCTTCTTGTGCCCTTCCTCACTGGCAGAGCTGAGAGACTAAAAAGTCCTTGATCAGGGTAAGCCCTACTCAGCAACAACTAAAACGTCAGTGTGTTACCAGTGTGATTTTCTGACTAAATCCGAAAGATAGCACTGCACCAGCTGCCAGGAAGAAAGCTCTATCCCAGCTGAAACCAGGGCACACTGGTACTGGGTTAGGGAGCAAGAACAAGAGAAGAAGAGTTGTTAGCATGAATAGATCATTGTTTTTCCTCAAACCCTGTGAATATTTTTTGGTCTTAAATTTTGCAGCAGGACATAAAGCTTTCATGGTAAATGGTTTATTTGGTGCTAGGCGAGGTGTTTGACTTCTGAGTTGTACTTGCAGGTGGGAGCACTGCACCCACTTAGGTCAGACCTGTAACTGACTTATTTTGGGATAGTCTTGTGTTTTGTATGGTGTTAACGTGAATTCATTAGTATTCAAGCTTTACAAAATGTGCTTACCGATTTAAGCTATAAATTGCGTGTAATTCTCTGAAAAATGTGTCTTTTTGACAATATCTTTTCAGTGGTCTGCTACTCTGGCAATTATGTTTTATTACATCCAACTGTCCTGTGAGACAGGCATTTTGCAAGGCAGAATTTATGTGTGCACCCTCAGTGATGGTGCTGCAACAAAGTGTTAAAGGATTTGTGGTAGTTACTGTTCTCTTTGGTGGTTGTTTTTGGTTTGTTGGGGTTCTTTTTAAACTCTTTGTTCATTCTGATGATACTGTAGTATGTAATGAGAGATGTTGCAAATTAGTTTCTTTGTACATTGAAGCTTGTTGATATTTTAATATTCAGTGCATTTATACTGAAGTTTTATACCTGAATTTTGAAGTATGATGCTGGCAAACTACATCTGGAATGAGTTGGCGTGGCGTGCTGCAGTCTCAGCGTGAAGTTGTGAAATTTCAGGAAGAGCAAGTTCATATAGATACCATACAATGTGTCATTTTCTTCTGCTCTTTGTTTAGTTCATTTTTATAAGCAGGTTGTTCTTTTTTTCTTTCTGTTGTTGGTTGTTTTGTTGTTTTTGTTAATCTCTTAAAGGAATCAGATCATATTCCGTATGTAAGTGCTTGAATCCCTTTTAGTTTGTAAAACTTTTTAAACTCAAACAACTGTACTGTGTGATGGAGTATTAGGAGACTTGAGTTTCAAATCTGGTCTAGGAGGAGCACGGTCAGAAATAATCAAAATAACTAATTTTGTTTCATGCTGATTAATGACATATTCTGCTCTAAAGGCCTTGTAGTAAGGTAGAACTCGTCACAGAAAGTATGTGGAACTGGTTGCCTTCTTTAAAAGGAAGATCTAGACCAGGCTTTACTAAAATGCTGCAGTTAGTGGTTGTTGAAGTAAACTAGAGATGCTGCAGTTAGTAGTTGTTGAATTAAATTATAATACGGAATAGCTAGTTCTGGACTTTAATATTATTACTTGTTGATACGTGTTTTCTCTGTAGGCCCCTCCCAAATCCCCTCCACCACTTGGAAGAAGCAGGAGCACATCTTCGTTTACAGATCAGACTGATGAAGACTCTTTACCACCAGACGAAGAGGTCAGTTGAGAACTGTTTTTCTGTATTTTTAACTTAAAAAACCCAATCTAACTTGTGTCCTTGATTAACCTTTTTTATTTTTTGTTTGGTTCTTTGATACCACTATTTTCTATGCATTTATAGATACAAATAGTCTAATTTTTAGGTTAAACACTGAAGTGTTTCAGATGAGTAAAACAAACCTTTAAGCTGTAGTGGTTAACCCCTAGATTAGGAAACCTCTTAAATCCTCAGGTTTTAAAAGTGTTACTCATTAACTGAACCTAGTGGGGTAGTGAGGCAAAAGTTACATTCAGAGAGACTAACTTTGGTTGAAAAGTTGGGGGAATCCAGTTAGCTGCTCAAGTAACTTCAGGTGAGTGAGCCTAAAGGCTTAAACTGGGCCCTTGTGAGTGTTCTAATCGTACCAGTAATAATTATCAAAATTAAACACCACCCACACCTCTCCTTGCAAAACCCCACAAACAACAATACAAAGTTACGTTATCCACCATAAAATATCATTAAAATCACTATTAGGGTATGGGTAACCCTGACTGACAGAGTGAACAGAAGAGATAGTCTGCCATCAGTGTTATTTCATGTGTTCAGATGTTGGGTGCTACTGAAGTCGGCTGCGTGAATCCATGCTTTCTGTAGAACTACATTTTGTCTTGTAACGCTTCATTAGATATATGTTGCCCCCAGCAGACTGCTTTTTTCAGACTACTTTTCCAGACAAACAGCAGAAGCGAAGGATTCCCTGCAGGACGTGCTGAGTTATGTTGGAAGAACTATATGCTCTAAATAGTGGTTACACAGGACTGATCAGAGAGGCAGAATGAGAAATACGGGAAAAGAGCACTAAAGTGACTCCAGGTTTACAGTTATCCTTGGGCTTGGGGAGCTGTTACGAGAATTTTACTTGTGAAACATATCTTGTAATTAGGAATTCAGAAGGTAGAGAAGCTGCTTAGGGATGGAAAATCTCTTCTATTTTTTGTAAGAACTGGTTTTACAACAAATGGAAATTTTTTCTAAAATGATGACAAATTTAAATGGTCAAGACATGAAATCTCTTTTCTCCAGCTATTTCTTATAAATATTGATAATGTTTAAAAGCAAATTGTCTTGGAAATCTGTTTTTTTTGATTAGGTTTTCATAAAATTCAGTTCAGCGGCAGTATTACTATGCTTTAAGAGGATGCAGGTATTGCATACTGTCTCTAAAAGTATATACCCCGATTATATGGGTGCATTGCATTATTTGAGGGGCATTTTTTTCTGCGGTGTTCTCATTTGACCGGGCAGATGTTTCATGTACAGAGGGCAGTGGCATTGCAATGAACTGAAGTTGGACAACATGTAATACATTGAAATTGTTTGTTTGAAGAGTATCATATGCTAAAACGCTCTTGTAGAACACAAATAATTGCTAAACCTTTTGGTACTGAAAGGTAAGAAAAATTACAGTGTTTCATAGTTGTCTTGTATGTTCTCTATCCTCCCTCTGGGCTATTATGTTTTAGTATGTCTTTGATAGATCATGTTCTCATTTTTTTAGTGCTGTAATATGAAAGTTGAAAGTATTGCATGTGAAAGCTTGAATTTAAGCTCGATATTTTTATAGTGAAGCCAATTTCAAGTGAATTGCAGTTGTAAATGACAGAATTAGTCTGCTCAAAGAACAGAATACGTGGTACAGTCTTGCTTGATGTTTTGCAATGCTAAGGTTTTTGTAGTTTTCAAGATTCCAAAACATTCTCAGGGTTTAAAAATAACTGTCAAACTTGTGTGCTCCATTCATGGAATACGAGGTAAGCTGCTGCTTCTTTTTCATACCCACTTTCTTTTTCAGCTTCTATTTTAATGAAGCTGTGGATCTCCGGAGGCAGTGTTAGAGAAGCTCATCATCTTACCATGTATGAGGAAGAAGCAGAAATCTGTCTAGTTCTGTGTTCTGTTCTTGCAAGTAGGCTGTAAAATATGAGTACAGTGTTAGGCAAAAGCATATGCTGGTACTTGCACAGAACCTCTTCAGACAATTTGCACATCAGATGCTTTCTAAGTTAGACTTGGTGTCATTTGAAACAGCCCTGGATGATTAAAACATGCTTACTTAGTGCTTCCAGTCTTTTCTAGGGAAGAATAGAAGTTTGGTTTTCAAACTGTTATTTCATTTGCTCTCAAACAGAATTTGAGGTGAAATACATCAATTATAATCAGTATAGTTCCTAGAAGTTCAAATAACTTTCTGTTCTGTATTACATATATTTACTTTCAAGTCAGGCCCACCTGCAGAAGATAACAAAACTAGTTTGGAACCATCAGCTGAGAGCAAGCAGCTGATAGCTTGCTGTGGGTGACTTCCCAGTCATGCAGATCAAATATCACTCACATCCTTATGAGTGTTATGGAATTGACAGCAGAGCACAATATATATAGCTCTCCTTAGAGCTAAAGATAAACCAGCCAAGTTACTTTTCAGTCTCACTCTAGTGCTATGTAATGACTCTGTTTTTAAATTAATTTAAATGTTTTCCTAGCATGAGCTATTAATAAAGCAGGATAGGTAGTGCTGAAATAATATTCCTTCAGTACCTTTGTTAATGCTGCATCTTTCCTATATTCATATACTTGACTTGAGGTACTTCTAAAGACACATTGCCATACAAAGTTGGTAGTGGTTCAGGTGTGTCTATATGTTTTTCCTTTCTGACATGCAAATTTAAAGCTAAATTTTGGAGGCTAAATTTAAAACTAAATTTTGGATACTAACCTAGTTTGCATCTAAGGCCTGGATTTTACAACTCCTCATGCATTCACTGGTTAGTATGATTTTACTCCAAAAAAGAAGTTAAATATTGTGACACAAGATCAGTAATACCATAGGCTTAATTTGGTCCCTGAGATGAAGGTCAGTATGGGGTAGGGTGTTCATTTACCCTGGAGTGTGTTTGGAGCAGAGTGTTTGAACATCTTAGTAGGATTTCTATAGCAAGCTTCCAGTGTGCTTTGATGGCACTCCAAGGATTAGAGAAGGTTACTTAAAGGATTATTTACATCTTCACACACTGTGGCTGTTCCCAGTATGCTCCAGTCCAGTTGGATTCCCTGCTTGTCTAGTTTTATTGATCACATCACTGGCATAGCACTAATGTGGTGCAAGTGATACATTAGACAGTATAGCACCAGATATGTTTAATGTTTCTGAAGCCACTGTGATAATTCTGAGTGGGTTTTAGGACACATCCTGAAGTGCAAGAATCCATTGTGGAAATATTTAAATCTGCTTAATTTTGGCAGACTAACAGATTGCTTCTTTTCTTTTTTCTAGGCATGTGTGAATAATCTTTAGTGACTTTTAATGCCATTTTCCCCATCCCCAAGTTCACTAGATTGGCTAGTTTTAAAGCTTTACTGATTAGGTGATTACAGAAATTATAAAGTGCAGATAAAAGCACATGTATGTGTTGGAAAGCATTAGGTAGTGTAATTATAGGACTCATTAGACAGCTGTGCCTATAATTTAGCTGTAAAGATGTAGCAGGTAGTGATCTGCTGGTGTAACAAAAATACTGTGAGCAAGTACTTAAATATTCTAATTGTTGGGTACCCAGCATCTGCGAATGGAGGATGAACTCACCAATGAGAAGATACAGGCATACTGCCCTTGCACCATGACTGGGTATATTCTGCTGTTGGTACCTATTTGAAGCATGAAACTTCTTGGCTACTGGGGGGGAAATATTTTACATTTTCATTTTAATACAGTGTATTTTGGCTGTTCTGAAGTGTTCTAATGCATATTTTCTGGTTATATCCTGCCTTCATTGATATCTCTTGTCTTGTAAATGGCTGTGTTGTGATATTTTGAATAGTGTGGAAAAACCAAGTAAAATTGTGCAACGTTCATTACCTTGTTACTTGATTTATTTTCATTTTCCTACTTTTTGCATTGAATGACAGCTGCTAGCCGGGATGATAGCAGAACCTGCTTTTCTCTCTGAGTATACTATCTTTGCTTTGGATCCCACCAAACAACCTAAGCCACAGAGTGACAGTGTGGTGAGTCCTCCCACCCCTCTCAGTGATGCCTTTAGCAGGGGGAGGAGAATACTGTACTAGAAGGCAAACCTAGTGTTGCTTGTGGCTTGTTCTCACAAAGGCATCTTAACTACTCTATTGCTAACCCTGCACTAAATTTCACAGAGGTAGTACCTGATTAGCTCCTGGCTGGTGTGCTGTATGATATGAATTTATTGTAACATCAAAAAATTAACACATTTTCTGTTACACAGGTAACCAACACAATTTAATTGTTGCACAAGTTTGTATGTTTGTTGCATAGAATTCGTTAATGCCATGAAAGTCTTCCTGTTCATTTTTATCTATGTCTGTATGTATTTCAAGATAAATGGATATGAAAAATACCGAGATTGATTTGTCTTTTTTTTTTTTTTGATTTGTCTTTGAAAATTACCTGGGTTTTTTTTGCTGTGTACTGTGAAAGCCTCACAGTGTCATTTACTACGAATGGTAGCAGGAAATAATTGTCTCACATAGACTCTGAAATTCATTTACTCCTAGTTTGTGATGTGGCATCTATTATTGTGAGGATAATTATTCTCTTCTTTAATAATTAGATTTCAAGTATGTATTTCTTTGCCTGGTAATTTTGTTTTCATAGAGTCCTAGAATGGTTTGGGATTGACAGGACCTTAAAGCTCATCCATTTCCAGCCCCCCTGCCACAGGCAGGGATGCCTTCCACTAGACCAGCTTGCTTTTCATAATATACAAGTGGAGAAACTCCATGAGAAAAGAGCAAGCAGAGAAAAGCCAGCATGGAAAGGAAAGCAGCCTTCTTTCTAACATACATACAGAGCTGTGTTCTCATTGTTGTCACGGGACTGGGATGACATCTTTCACATTCTTTAGAGACATGGCCTTCCTTTCCTGAGTCTCTAGTGATTTGGAACACAGTGTGTTTTACAGTCCCAGCTCATCTTTATGCCTCATGATTACTTTGCTTTTCCAGTTTAGCAAGTGCTTTTTTGCTGCTGGTGCAGAGGCTGAAAATGACAAGTCACTGGAAGCTGTAACAGGAGAGAAAGTTGATAAGCAGATGGACATGGAGCAGCACACTATGCTGTGCTGGAATTCTCAAGCCAAGCAAGATTGGCTTGAAACAGTGATTAAGAAGGCGATCTGTGGAAAGTCTTCATTTGTTGTAAAGGGTTATGCTTGTTTAGAGCATGTCCTTAAGCACAAAGTCATTAATAGCTCAGTTGTGGTGTTCTCAAGATTGAGCTTTTTGAGCGGGAGCAAAGTGGACGTTCAGACTGTGCCGAAACCTGTAGTTCTGAAATAGTTTCCAGATCTTTTTATTCTATCTTTTTTTCAGTTTTAGATGTTTTGTCCATGTTCCAGGTGTAGTGATCACTACTTAAAGGTCCACTGCTGATTTAACTAAGCTTTTCTCCACTTAGCGCAGTAAACAGTTCTGGGCTGTTTTTCACTACATTGTGTAATATACCTAGTACATTTACATTCTGAAAAATATATTTCTGTGAATGCTCAAGTGTTGTCTATGTGCTGTCTCTTAGTATATACTTTAGTGGCAGGAGTTACTGGCTTGCACATTTGTAATACAAGACTGCATATGTAGGAAATTATTATAATTTAACTGTATGTGAGTGATCACACATCCCTGCAAATGACGTGTGTGATCCAAGAGAGTGAGCAGCATAGAGAAGTGGCTGTAATTGTGGGGGTTTTGGCATAGATGAATTCAGTATAACCTCTTCACTAACTAAGCTGCATGGGGTTTGTTGCATGAAGAAACAGTTTGAATAGTCTTGGTCAGAAGGGTTTTTGAAAGGAAGGTGAGGAAAGAAAATATGTCCTAAGCTTCCTTTGTAATTTACTCAATTTTGGAATACCCAAGAAGGAGGGAGGACAGTAAAATGTTTTTAAATGCAGACATTTAAGCTTTCACTCTTTAGACTTATGAATCTATTTATACCTTTGAGAAATAAATAAGATTAATTAGCTTGCATTTCAGAAATAGGGAATTAAGGAAGCACAAGCTGAGTGAACCTAGTTTAAGGGCTTTTAGAGAATATGTAGACTGAAAGATTGGGGAAAAAATGGGATTCTAATACTTGACTTTCTGTACCGTCTTGTGATGATAGTGAAGGGCTTTCAGTTCTGAGGGCTGAAAAGTGTTTTTGGGCTTCTGTACTTAAAATGTACAAAAAATGTTGGCAATGTCAAGATCATAGAATCGTAGAATGCCAGGTTGGAAGGGACCTGAAGGGTCATCTGGTCCAAGCTTTCTTGGCAAAAGCACAGTCTAGACAAGATGCCCCAGCATCCTGTCCAGCTGAATATTTGAAGTGTCTAGTGTTGGGGAATCCACTGCTTCCTTGGGGAGATTATTCCAGTGGCTGAGTTTTCTCGTTGTGAAAAATTTTCTTCTTGCATCCATTTGGAATCTTCCCAGGAGAACATGGTGATAAAATCTCCCCTAAGCCTTCTTTTCTCAAGGCCAAGCAAATGCAGCTCTCTCAGCCTTTCCTCACACAGCTTCTCAGGCCTTGAATCATCTTAGTGGCCCTTCTCTAGACCATCTCCAGCATGTCCTCATCTTTTTGCATAGCAGGGACCAAAACTGAATGCAGTATTCCAGGTGTGGCCTGACAAGCCCAAGCAAGAGTGGGATAATGACTTTATCTGAGCTGGCCATGCCCTTATTGGTGTAACCCAGCATCCTATTGGCTTTGCTGCAGCTGCATGCTGTTCACTCACATTGAGCTCATTGTTTAGCAGGACCTCAAGGTCCCTTTCCACAGGGATGCTGAGTATATTTTGACCTGTGCTGCACTCATGAGCTGTGTTTACCCAGGTAAGGTTTACCTTACACTTATCCTTGTTGAGCTTTATAATGTTCTTGTTAGCCCACTCTTCCAGCCTATCCAGGCCTTCCTGCAGGGTGGCTGTCCCTTCCAAAGTGTCGACTTACCCACTCAGTTTGGTGTCATTCTTGAAGTTTGGCGGCAAACTCCGTCAGGGTTTACTTGATCCCATCTTCCAGGTCATCTATGAAGATATTAGTGGTGGATGTTCTATGGGTTTGTAGAGAAAAGACTTCTGTTGGTTTCCATAAACCCTCATGTAACTCTGCTGGGTTTAAGACTTCCGAAACGCTAGCCTGTGCTCTGAGGTTCTGGTCTTGCTGAAACAGCTCTTAAGGTTTATGAAAGGGCTTTTAAGGCCTTCAAAGCCTCTTGAATCCATGTTTACATGTAGCAACTTCCATTTGTGCTTACCCTTCGCAGTTTGGACACCGGAATATGATACTTTGTCTGAAGCCCCTAAGTCAGAGCACAGTGATTTAGAATTGCAGCAACTAGATACTTGTGCCAGTACAGTTTTTACATAAAAGATTACCAGTGTATCCCTTTTATGATTTATGCCTATAGAAAGTCTAATCCCCAATGTAGGTTCTATTTTTATTCACACAGATTGAATGCAAAGAATACAGAATTTTAAAAGTGGCGACTTTAGTTTTAATTTTTAAATGGTGTTTTTTTAAGGTTCTTCATAGATCTCGAAATGGCAGCTTCTTAAGGATCTTCACAGAAAAGAAGCGCATCTATGGTTTTCATATTCATAAACACCTCATTAGTTTAAATAAATCTACTTAATCTTGTATTTTAAAATAAATCTTAAATATTATTATTCTTCTGAATTAGATGTACAAACCTTCAGTGGTTTCCTTTAATACTTTCTATGGGTATCAGAATATATGATTTTTGAAAGAAGTGTTTGTAGTTTGTAACTCTTGGTATTTGTCTTCCTCTGTTGTCAGTCCAGGACTGCCATGGTAGATGCTTTGTAAACTATAAAGCAGAAGACAAATTTTTATTTGGGTTACTCTTATTATTAACCTTCCAGTTAGGAAACGAAAAGTGAACAGGAAATTGAGCCAAGAATAAAATGTAGGAGTGCTTTAGTCTAAAACCCAGTAAGAGCTCTTAATCCACTCGGAATAAATCCACTCAGCAGGATGGTGCTCTCAAGCAGAATGCAGATTTTGTTCAAGCCAGCTGAAGCGCTATTTCCAAATCCAAACAGAGTTCTTGTATGGCTGGTTATTGTTGATTGCTCTTTGTCTGTGTGACTGCTCATTTCCCTGCCTGCCTTCACTGTCTGAATTTCTCTTTCGACTGCTGTTTCATAAAGCTTACTCCATGTCACACCTTTCTGGAGCCCTTTTACACTGAATCATTCCTCTTCTACATTTACGCTTATGGATGCTTACCTGCGTATCCACACAGAGCAGAAGCTGTGGGTGTAATTGGGTAGCAGATGCATATGTGGATGATTATGACTCATATTTTCTTTGTGTATACACCTCAGATTTTACAGTTTGCATATAACTATTAGGGTCCATCTTGATAAAAAAAAAGTTACATAGCTTTTAGCTGAATTCCTCATGTGCTTTGTTCGATATGTCTCAGTGCTTTGCTTCCTTTGGAAGAAAATCATATCCAAGATGTTTTCTGGCATGTTTTGCTATTTTGGGTTGACCTGGTTTAAACACCAGAAAACCATGTGGATTTGTACAGGTTAGAAAATATAGGAAAAGCAGGAGAGACAGATTAGGAACAGAAATCTCTGAACTCTGTTTAAAAAAAAAACCCAACCAAAGCTATTGTTTTCTGTTGTGTTGATTTTGTTGTTTTGAGTGGGATTTTTTGGGTTTTTGGTTCTTTTGGAGTGCAGACGAATGTACACGTGAAGCTTTGCACAGAATGTTTCTTTTCTTTAAGTCTTAATTTTCTACCTGTGCTTGTTTAAAGTCTTAAGCAGACTGTTACCAGCACCTTTTTCCAGGTAGTTTCTACCCTCCATCCTCCTCCCCAGTGTACTTAAATAGAGAAAGATGGTGTGATTCCGCTGTTACTCATGATGACTATAAACAACACTAGTCACAATTAGATTGTTTTCCTGCTATCATTTTGTCTTTTGGGTATTTCTTTGATTTGTGCTTAAATGTTACATAAATAATCATTATGAATAATTTAATTGGAGATGTCAGCCTTTGCAGATGTCTCATACTAATCCATGCACACATAGCTGCTTTGTAGTTCTGTATATTGCAGCAGTCTGTTTTGAATTTAACAAACTAGCTCGTTTGCATGAAGACATCTTAATAAACATTCAAAAGAATGTACTAAAAACACAGGCAAGGAAGAAGCACAGATGCTGTTTGTAGGAATTGGTGAATTACAGTCCTTGTAGTCTCTTCCTTCTAACAGTTGTTTTTCCTCCTGTAGAACTCCAATAGGGAGCCACTTTTCAGATGCAAAGAAAACAATGGAAGTGGATCAGCCTCTCCACAGGTATGGGAGGATGGGGGTGGTGGTTATCTTCTTCAGTGCCATGTTGTCTTTGTGGTATGTTGCTTTAACTGCCCAGTATGTATCTTCATGCTGGAGTAGGGATGATAAATACTTGCCTGTCAGTATGCTAAGGGCAAGTATTATAATATGCCAAGGGTTGGGATTTTTTTTGTGTGTAATCCCATTAGCTGGTATTAAGCATTGTTGAGTGTGGAGCTTTTTTCTTGGAGGGCCAGGTTAGCAGTATCTGACAGTGTGTCTCATTGCTCATGAATCCAGCCAGCACAGGATACAGAGTGTTAACCTCACTTTCCAAACTGGAGGGCATATTGCATGAATAGAAAGCTAATTTCTAGCTGAAGGGAAAGAAAATAAATGGTGGGCTTAAAAAAGAATCATTACTAGTGATCAAGGTAGAAGTCATTCCTCAGTATGTCTTGTAAATGTTCAGCTTGCTGGAGTGAGATTAGCAGTGGCTTCTAGCACATGTGTCCCAACACTTGGTTGTGGGAGCAACGTTGTGCAGTAATGCTTTCAAATCACTTCTGTAGCACTAGCAGTATACAGTACCATAGTGCAGAACCTTTTGGTTTAGAACAGCAGTAACTGCTGCAGCTGCATGAATCAATAATTGTATTTTGTGTAGAAATCATAAAGCCATTTAAAATAAAATAAGGAAAGGAAGGTGTAAGAGGGCATGCTAGAGTTGTTACACAAGGACTTTTACAATAAATCTTTTTTTAATCAAAGGAAGATATTTTTGTGTCTTTGAGATAAACGCAATCTTCTGCTTAACATGGCAGTAAGTGAGTCGCTATTTTTTATAAATTTGGGACAACAGTAAATGGAACTATTTGTTTGAGTTCACATTTCTTCACTTTTTTAAAGGGGTTACACAGATACACATTTAAATCAGATCTGTAAATTATTGGATTTAGTTGCAGTCTGAAATTGCCCACATCTGGTAGTTCCATGATTGATTTTTCTGCACGAGGAGATGCTCCTTCCAAGGGAGTGGTAGCTATTTGGTGTCATGCATGTGTTCCTTTGCCCAGGTCAGGCCTCTGTTTCCTGGACTTTACTGTGTCTGTCTGCCTAAAAGCAGTGCAGAATTACTTGCTTTGATTTTTTGCAGCTAAGTGACACTCAGTCTTTCACCCAGAGGCTTCAGCTCTGAGTTCCCTCCATGGAGTCTTTGTTTCAAAGCCCAATAAAAGAGTCCCTGTTCTGCTCTTCTTCTAAGGAGGCCCTGGTACGAACTTCTTCAAGAGACTTCTTGAATCGACTGGACTTGGACGCACCTAGTCCCACCTTTGATCCACCTTCTGACATTGAAAGTGAGCCGGAAGAGCCTCTGGGAAAAATGGACAGCCTCAGCAAAGAGCAGCTGCTGCAGCGGCTGCGCAGGATGGAACGCAGCTTGGGCAACTACAGGGGAAAATATTCAGAGGTAGGCAATGGCTGGCTTACCTGAGCAGAGAGGGGGGGAAATGAAATGCAGTAGTGAATAATCTGTGTTTTCCTATGTGGAGCGAATGGATCAGCTTACAGGTAACTTAGAAGTCAAATTATTATTCTAAGTCTGATTGTTTTTGGCCTATATTGGTCAAAATGTTTTTCTGATAATAAAAGATGGAAATCCTTTTCTGTTTGTAAATAATGTCACACTGTCAGCAATAGATTGATTAGTGGTTACTCACGCAAAGCAGGCCTGTGGAGGTTTCTGCTGAAAGCCTGTAGCAAGGGATAGAGTTCAGTGCAGAGGTGAGGATGGCTTGTACTTGCATGACAGCAAACGTACTTTTCTGCTGAAACTTCAAGTGAACAATGCATATTCCATACACAGGCATTAGGCAAGCATTTTGTTTACAATGAATACATTCTGTTCACCATAATTTTCAGGTATTCCCTAGAAGGAGTTAATTCAAGGACTATTTCTTCTGCCATTTTGGTGAAAACCAATGATATAAATAGTTTTGTTACTCATTTTACAACTTGTTGGGAAAAGTTTTCCAAGTGGTGGTGTTGGATTTTTGTTTTGGTTTTAAATGTGTGTTGTAATTGAAACTGGACGTTTGCGCTGTTTTTTGCAATTCTTCAAATGTTTGCTGCCCTCAGATAAAATAATTCCTGTACAGACATTTGGCTATTAGTGTCAAAATCCCTGGAACCTAAACCATGTGTATAGCAAGTACGGTATTCAGGATATGCCTGAAAAAAGCAGTTGTCTTCCGTACTTGTAATTCCATACTTGTTGTCTCTGTTAATCTGTCATTCCTTTCCAGCTGTATAATAAGATACAGTTTTTAAAAGGTTACATAGAAAACATTGCTAAAATGAAAACTCATCAGTTTACAGGTTTGGTTTAGGGTGGGGTTTGATTGTCTTTGGGTTTTTTTTAGAGCTTGGAAGAAAGTATCTTAAATATATAATGATAAGACACAATTTTTTTTTTCCTCTTTCTTGAAGTAGGATACAATGTGAGCGTCTCAAAAAAATGGTGAGGAAAGTCATCCAGAGTAGTTTTAGTTTTCTTTTAAGCACAAAATAAGTACAACTTTGACATTAAAATTAATTCTGAATTCTTGAAAAAGCCTAATTTAAATAAGAATTTGAAGGTATCTGGTTTTGCTGTTTTGGATTTGTTTTCCTTTAATTTTCCAGCAATTAGAAAATAGAATATTCCAGTTCCAAGTGCCAATTTGCTACTTCAGCTTTGGACAGCTTAGGCAATTGTGGTCAAATTTTTAATAAAACTGAATTGTGCAGTTACTCATGAAGCTCTTTTGTCAGCTTACAATGAGAAATGGTGCCCACTTCCAGTCTTTCTTTGTCTGTGTGGTCTATGCAGAGCACATGGGATGAGAATATTCAGTGTTACACAGACAACATTTTGTTTTGCTAGATTTGTAAGTGTGTTTTTTTAATGCATACTCATTGTAAAATTAATTTTACTTAAGTTCTCTGGGACATGTGCCCTTACAAACATACATCCCAGTGGGGTGGCTGGTTGAGATGTAAATTTCTGATACAGTTGGGTTTTGAATCCTGTATTGAAGCGTGGTTGGTCTTGCAGGTCTTTTCAGTGAGGGGAAAACTATACATGGATGGTGAGTAGCCTCAGGGGTTTGTATGTAGGATGTATTTTATCAATGGAAAAAAATCCCATTGAGAATATTTAAATAGGTTTCTGTCAGAAGAGCTTTCTCAGGTGAAGAGTTTGAAAATGCAGATGGCAATAGCAGATTATTTTGATAGCTTAAGCAGATGCATTCATCGTTGTACCTGGTTTCTGTATTTTAGCTAGTTTCTGCTTATCAAGTTATCCAGCGGGAGAAGAAGAAGCTACAGGTAAGCATTGCTTTTCATCCTCTTACCTGAATGTTTTTCTGACTCTTAGAATGTGTAGTGCAAATAGAGATTTAATTTTCAGTGCATTGTGTGTGTTTACACAGTATGTTGTGTATATGTGTGTGTAACAAGACTTTGTTGTTGGGATTTCTAAGGAAGCAAAGTTCATATTGATTTGTCTCAGCAACTGTAAGCTATTGTACCCCAGCCTTTCTTATTGCATCAGCTGCGTTCAAGTGGTAGATTGTCAGCCCACAGTTGGCAGTTTATGATAATACGCATCAAGCATGACTTGAAAGAGAAATACAAATCATTAATTCTTCTGCTGAAATACAGTTCTGTGAATTTATACATACTTTATATAAAGTTACATTTAATACACCTGATGTTTATTCTTCCTTTTTTTAAGGGTGTTCTGAGTCAAACTCAGGATAAAGCACTTCGCAGAATTGGAGAACTGAGAGAGGTAATTTCCTTTACTGATTATTTACTTCATACTACGCATACATAGGATCTTTCTCTGCCTAGCTTTTGATGTTTGTGTTCACTTTGCAAAATACCTTCTTTCACACAGCAGGGTTTTTTACTGTTTGCTTTCATTTGTTTATATAGGGTTATTTCTCTGGCTTGTTTCCCATTCAGCAGCTTATTATTTGCTCTAAGACAGAGCAGTTCATTGTACTCACTGAATTGCTTTCTGTTCCTTGTGAAATAGGTAGAAATGTGTGTGGCTCTTGCAGTATTGTTGGGTCCAGCAGTAGATGTCCCTGTGCAATTTGCTGCTCTTTACAGTATTGAGAAGTACTAATGTTAGGCAATCCCAAGTAATAGGCACTTTTTAATAAAGATTTTAAGGAGCATGGATAAAAAAATAGGATAAAATTAAAAGGTACTCATCTTGATCTCTGTTGACATTGGGTTTATGGATATGTAGTACAGTTATGATTATTGTCTCCTTAGGTTATAGTGAAAATAAAAGGAGAAGCTTTAATGTACTTAGTATTGATAATAAACTCATTGGGCTTAATTAAAGATATGTACAAACTATTGGGCAGAGAAAATTAAAAGGGCAGGTTCACCAAAGCTGTATTGTCAAACCTGGTAAAGCAGAATGTGAAGCTGAAGCCATTTTACAGTGCAGCATCAGGTTCATAGACATGCATTTGACGGCTTCTCTGTCCATGCTCTTGCCTCGCTTGGGAGCTGGGTACCAGCTTCTTCAAAGCCACAGCCTTTCTTTGTGGCTGCACATCTGGTTTTGGCATGTACTATGCAGAGGAGCAGCACTTACTGTGGAGGTTGCAAGGACCATCAGACCAAGGTAATAGCACAAGGGGTAACGGGGTCAAACTTGAACAGGGGAAGTTTAGATTGGATATGAGGAAGAAATTCTTTACTGTAAGGGTGGTGAGGCACTGGAATGGGTTGCCCAGGGAAGCTGTGAATGCTCTGTTGCTGGCGGTGTTCAAGGCTGGGTTGGACATAGCCTTGGGTGGCATGGTTTCGTGTGAGGTGTCCCTGCCCATGGCAGGGGGGTTGGAACTGGATGATCTTAAGGTCCTTTCTAACCCTGACGATTCTGTGATTCTGTGGTGTGGTCTGCTTCTGTTCTGGTGGCTGAGAACAGTGGGCCAGAGTGCTGGGTGTGCCAGGCTCATCTGAGCCAGAGCCTACGCCCAGACCGTATTCCTAAGCTGAACTAACAGCCTATAGGAGGGGAAAGCACGCAGTGTTACTGGTGGGAGTGGCTTGCCAATGTGGTTTATTTTCCCAATTCACTACAAGGTCAAATGAAAAAAGCTCATTCTGTGTTAAGTCTATATCCACATGTTCCAATAGGATTGTTTTTCCAGCTTATTGCTGTGTGCCTATTGGTAAAGTTTGTAAGGCATATTTATATACACGAGACCTGAAGCTTTCAATTGTGAATGAGTTGGATGCATGCATAATGTCAGTCTTTCTGATTCATTATATATATGTTATAAATACATATTTTCTATTTATATATATATGTATTTATCTTTGGTGTAAAATTTAATTTCATTGTTACAGATCTTGTAGATTTAAAGATTTCTTCAAATCTAACGCCGATTCTTTTTTGTTAATTGAAAAACTTCAAAATATGGGTTATTTTGGTATTTCAGAAGCCTGTGTGTTATACGGCATTAGGTAAAACATACTTAAAAAATTACAAGTAAAATAGTACATCTGTATTGTGGAAGCTAAAATGTTACAAATAGATAATTCATTGATGTAACTTGTAATCAGAAATTAATTAAAATAATCCTTTTATTCATCATATGGTCTGTTTTCCCAATAAATACATTGAGTCAGACAAGTTTCTTTTAAGAGGACCATGTAAGTATAAACTATCTCCCTTGAAGCCAAGGTGACAGTGTGCAACAGTCCCTGGAAATCAATGTGTCTTTTATTAGTTTTCTTCTGTTAAGAGTAATTACTCAATAGCAGTCTTCAGGCAGTCTTCAGTGTTCTTTTTAGACAAAGTTTAAAAGGAACTTTAGGGTCCAAAGAGGTCTCTTCCTGTGTTGGTTTCAGTAAATCTTTGACGCTTATTCTTCTTACACTGAGCTGCTTTGGTTTGCTTGGAAGGAGTTGCTTCTAAAGCTCAGAAGCACAAGGCAGAAGTGTGAACAGAGCTGTTGAGAACCTGAGGCAGTGCAGAACTAAAAAGTGTATATATGGAAGAGAGGAGGTACAGTTTTTCCAGTGACACCTTCCAGCGCTGTCCTGCCATGTTTATGGGTGGTGCTTGCTTTTATACACATGATCTTTGCAGAATAATGGTCATAGAAGCATTCATTTCCTGGGGGAAACCACCAGGAAGATACGTATAGCTGAAGTAAATAGATAAAAATTAAAATACAAGTTTGGGAAATTATTTGCAGTGCATGCATGAAATGTGCAAGGTTCTGATTCTCACAATAAGCAGTTGTGAATTAATTTAACTTTAAATACATGGCTTTCTGTTAGAACAGTAATTATTTAAAGAAATTAAAATATTTAAACCTTAAAAGCATAGGAAGTAAATAAATCTCCCTAAGGCAGTATTTCATAAGATCATGTAGATCCTACTAATATGTTTAGGGAACAGCAACAAGTTTCTAAAGGTGTTCAGCTAAATGACTGCAATTAAGTATCAAATAAGCCCATATAGTTAAGTTCTTGGGCATTTTCTGGCTTTCTCATTTGAGACATGTTTCAGGAATAAAAAAGCCAACTTTCTGCTATATAAATGACATTTATTATATTAGTCTGCTAACACATTGAATGAGCATAAGAGAAATTTAAGTTGCTGCCTGTTTATGTTGACTTCATTTGGTGGTTAAATGAAGATTCTAGTTCACCAAAGTGCAGTCTTCAACTTCCAGGGGATATGTGTGCATGGAAAACAGTTTACAAGAGCAGGCTTGAAGTGATCCCTACAGAAACTTACTTCTAGGAAGAAAAACCCTTGATGGTTTTGCATCAAATCTAGACTCTAGCTAGTTAATGTTGGTATTATAATGGTATTATTTTGTGTGGAGTATTGTTTAGTAAAAGAAATATCCGCTTCATGGTTGTATTCTGGGGTCACAACTGCGAAGAGGTATTTTTAATACTATTTCATAATATTTTGAGAAGCCTTTTAAATTCACATTTAAGTTTTCATTTGAGATGCCTTTATTTATGATTCTCAGGAGCTCCAGATGGATCAACAAGCAAAGAAACATCTCCAGGAGGAATTTGATGCTTCCTTAGAAGAAAAGGACCAACTTATTAGTGTCCTGCAAACTCAGGTAAGATACCTTACCCAACAGATGTTCTTTAAAACTTCTCTTCATACTTTTTTAATAATGTATTTCTTATAATGCATGCCCATGTGTTATTATAATTGATGTGATACTGTAAAGCTTCTTTAGAATTTAGGATTATCAAACAATGATGTTCCTCTTTGTGGTAGAGGATACCTTTGTAAAATCTCACTCATGTTCAATGTGATTGTTTGATTTGCATTTAATAACTTTGTAATGTCTTCATTATGTCTTTGTTACCAAGAACATAATATTAGTACATACTTGAGCTAAAATTGTTTTGGCAAAACCTGTGTGTTTGGTTAATTGATCTTTTTTTTTTTTCCACTTCTAATGATACTATTTTTGTTAACACGAAACATGATTCTGCTAAAAAAAATTGCTAAGAAAACATCAAACAGATTTTTTCCTTTCTTTGCTTACTGATACCACTTTAGTTCTGGAGATGGGAACATGATCTGCTTAGACTTCTTAACAAAAAGAACATTAATATTTTTTTTAGGTATCGTTGTTGAAACGGAGGTTACAGAATGGGCAGTTAAGCACTGAATTGCCTGATCCAAATATTCAGTCTGAACCACAAGGGGAAAGTCCAACAAGAGAAATCAATATAGACAATTTTGTGGATCCTAGAAGCAACGGTAGGTGTTCCAGCTCTTTTAAGAGATCTTGAATTTTGGGGAATAAGCCTGCTGTTACGTAGGATGGAGTAACAGTACTTAGGGTTGAATATATCATAGTAAGTGAATATATCATAGCAGAAAGTTGTTTTGATAGCAGTATGGCAACTAGAGGACAGGATAACACTTCTGAGATTCTAAGATGCTTCCAGTAATGTTTGATTACTGACTAAGCGGTATTCTAATGGGGACATATAATGAAAGGGTCATTCACTGGTATTTTTCATAAAAGGTAGGGTTCAGACAGAGGTGAGCATGCATCTCGAAATCATCTTTGTTCAGCATCTGCCATGATTTTTTATGTGAGGATGATATGAGTGGTTAGATCTGAGATTTTCTGATCTAGCATAATGCCTTGTGTAGTGTTTAGGAAATAAGTACTTAGCCAGTCCCTGAGAGTCAGGGTTCAAGATGTTTCTTGTACTGGCGTCTGCTTCAGGACTATAATGTGTAAGACTTATGGTTGTGAACTAAACCTTTAAATTTGTTTGACCCTGTTTTCATGCCAAGTGCTCTTACAGCCTCCAGAGCACACAGTAAAATATTATCCAGTATACTAGCTATACAGAGAGGAGTACAGCTCACTAAACATGACCATTACCCTGCAGAATGTATTATTGCCAATCTGGATATTTTAGAGGTATCATCATATCCAGCCCTGGGAAAGCAGGAATTGGTGTGCTTGGCACTTGAGAGGTGTGATTTGATTTGCTTTACTTCACGTTTTCCCTGCTAATGAATTTTATTTTAGTAGCAGCAGACAGGTTTATAAATCATGGTTTTTCAATCGTGTAGTAAACTTTCTTCAGAGAAACTTTGCACAACTTTCTTCAGAGCCCTGTGGGTCACCTGCAATGTGAATGATGAATGCAGATGTACATTTTGGAAACTGTGTGTGCATATGATAATGTTGATGTGTTGTTTAATAGGGGGTAATGGAGATTCTGTTAAGACACTGGAAACTCTTCATCAGAGGGTGAAGCGCCAAGAGAACTTGCTACAGCGTTGTAAGGAGATGATTCGGTCACATAAGGAGCGCTGTGCCCAGTTAACCAACGAGAAAGAGGCACTTCAGGAACAGTTAGAAGAGAGGCTTCAGGAACTGGAGAAAATGAAGGTATGGAAAATGCTCTTAGCTTTATGGGTAGCTACTAAAACAGAGCAAGAACTCCAGTATTTCCAGAATCTGTTAGTAAGGAAGACCTTTAAACAAATTGCTATAAGAAAGGTAAGGACCTTGCTGTATGAATAACCCTCAAAAAGGTATCAGAAATAAAGTAGCTATGGGAAAATGGGGTGAGGAAAAGACTGCCAGCACAAAAGGCAGGAGGTAAAGTGAGAACAGTAGAGCAGAGCTAAACCTTTAAGACATAATTTAAGAGGCATCAGTTACATAAATGAACAGAAAACACAGGCAGGACAGTGGAGAGCACAATATAGTGAAGATAGCATAACTGGAGTCCCAAAGCTAAATTAGCATTTTGCTTTTTTTTCCTTTTAAGACCACTAATGCCAAGTGTGCAGTGAAAGTAAAATGGCTGATAGTAATGGGACATGAAAATGTGATAAGTATAGCTTGTGCTCAACCTCAGTTCTGGAGATCAGACACCATTCTCTATCTCAGTATCTGAGCACTAGCCCTGTTTGAAAGAGCTCTGAGAGACTTGACTGTTTTAAGGATCTTTTCTAGAACCAGTAATGACCAACTCTGTTTGCACTGCTGAGATCCTACTGTAAGCTGAGATGCAGGTAGTAGAGCAAGTGCCTAAGGCTTGTTTCTTGCCAGTTTTACTATAGCAGTTTTAAAATCCATGAGAGAGCTGTGGAGGCTGTAACAAAGCCTTCAGATATTTGATTTATTATGGAGACCATGAGGTAGCCTATCTATTTAAAAATAATTTAAAGCTGCATACTTTTAATTTCCCTGGGTTCTATTCTGTGCTCTTCCTCCAATGCATAGTGCAAGGTTAGGAGCCAAACCTAAGCCGATTGCCAGATGCAGCTGTTTCCTTACCTGTAGCAGTGCTTTAAATCTGTGGCTGGGGTCTGTGTTTTAGGACCTTCAGATGGCTGAGAAGACAAAACTGATTACGCAGCTGCGTGATGCAAAGAATTTGATTGAGCAGCTAGAACAAGACAAGGTAAAAAAGCTTCTTAAACTCTGTAGGTTTTGAGGAAGATTTTGTAAAACTCCACATGACTGACTTCTTCGTATTAGAAGCTGTTCTTAGTCATCTGATGTGGCTTGGTTGATGTTTTAACCAGCAAATAATTTAAGCTGAGAATTTTATTGTATAGATGCTATAGGGTATTTGTTCAGGTATAAATACTACAAGATTATGTTATTTAGGATGGAGCAGTTGCACTGAATACACTCCTTAATACCAGCTTTGAAAACAAACAACAAAAAGAGCCAAGCGCCACTCCCCAAACACTAATTAAGATGAGATACAATATTAATTAACTTAAAAGCTACCAGTGAAGGAAAAATAACTGTAGTTTCTCAGGAATATGAAGTGTTTGGGGGTTTTTTGTTCAATAATTTATTTTTTTTTATCACAGTCTTGGTACTTGAAGTAACTTTTGGTGGTGTAATAAGTAACAACACTGATGCTCTCTTTATACATGCGTCTTATGTAAGGAGAAGCACGCACTCTACGGTGCTTTTAGCTTGAGTTTGCTGACAATATGCGTATTTCAAATAAAAGTATTTGTACCACAAGTAGAAGTTTTCTCATGGTCTTAAGTGGCTGGATAAGTGTTCTTCACCTTTAGATAAAATTTGTCTACTCTTCAAACTCATCCTGTATTCTCACCTTTTTTTTGTTAGTCTTTTCTGTTTCCTGACATGGAAAAATACCATGATCTCTGGTCTTGTAGTAGTTGACTAAAGTCTGTTCCTATCAAGGACTGTGTCCTGGCTTGAAATTGTTTCAGCTATATGTTTTATCTGTTTGCTAGCTTTTTATCACTAGGTCCTTTTCCATAGGGCATGGTAATTGCAGAGACAAAGCGACAAATGCATGAAACGCTGGAATTGAAGGAGGAGGAGATAGCCCAACTGCGTGCTCGGATCAAACAAATGACTACAAAAGGCGAGGAATTAAAAGAACAGAAAGAAAAATCTGAAAAAGCTGGTAAGAAATTCTGGGGTTTATTAGCTTTCACATTTAAACATGAAAAAGCTTCAGTGTGGTCTTTTGCACTCTTTGGACAGTTGTTTGGAACAGATATTGAGAGATGATTTTCTTCCTGATGTTCCACATCGCACCCCAGCTAGCATCTTTCCTAACTTCAGTTCTGGTCAGCAGAGTTCAGGGATGTTTTTGACTGATTTATCTCTGTTACTCAAGTGGAGTTAGGAAGGAAACTCCTGAAGGGCAGCTGTAGCTGAAAGAAACAAGAGGACGTGCTGCAACCATAATAAGTATTTTATTTCAGTAATAGTAGCAGAAGCATTTCTGATTTCTCTTTAGTGAAACAGCAGTGATAATTCCTTTCTCTTCGGGCTTAGAACCCAGTGGCTGTGTAACTATTATGTGCTGTAGTTTGATTTTAATGGAAATAAGGTAACATTAATTATGTGTTCTTGGAGTTCTCCTTTTGCTTGAAGTGAATTTAAAGGTTCAGTCCACTCCACCTTTGTTTTTTAAACAGTGAAATCATTTTGCACTGTCCATTTCAAAATTAATAGGGAAAATTCAGTTTCCTCTCATAGGTGTATCAAGGAGTTCACTCTTTTGGAAGCTCAGATGCTGTTAGCTGACATAAAACCTTTTGCATATTTTCTTTCTTGAAAAAGCGATGAGAAGATCAAACAATACAGTTCTCAGGATTTAGATCTAACCTTCCAGTTTTAAAGATTAGTCTGGGTAGATCATTCTGCTGTAATACAGAAAAGTAGCTAGAGTAGTAGCTAGGTGTGCTCCTCTCCTACCTTTTCAGGATGCATGTGTCTTTTAACTCTGGAAATTCATATTTCAACAGTAAGTCAGTCCTGGTAGAGTTGGATTTTGTTCAGTTCTTGGAGACAGATGATTCTCTGGATACCTGGAAGACTTAACTGTAGTAGTGAGAAGTAATTTTACTTACAACTAATGTGTTGAGTACACTGCACTTTCCTAGGGAGAGATTTGTGTGTTAAATATGCTCTCTCTTAATAAAAATTTAAAGTACTTCTGTTAATTTTTGTGGTACGTAAGCATCCACTTTACTTTCAGCTGTATTTGTGTACTCTATTAAGCATGCACATATAAATGTTAGAACTCTTGGAAAATTAGCTAATACTGCCTCAGAGATAAGCAAAATTTTTAGGTGACCTTTATTAGGTTTTCCTATTACTTCCTTGGCTTTACATGTGCCAAAAATGCTGTGATATATAATGAAAGTGTAGTTCAATACACTTGAACTAAATTGTTCAGGCATTTGGGAAGACCACTGCAGATATTGAGAGAGCCTGGAATTTCCTCTAGGTCACAACCTTTGAGTTGTACCAGTTTTAAGAATTCAGTTTCATCTGTTTGAGGTCAGTGTGTTTAAGGTTCTGTTTCTTGGGCAGTTAATGTGAGTTGTCTTTAAATTCCAGACTTCTCTTTTTCTATGTCATGATTTAGTGAAGACTTCATGGAATATGGTATTTGTAGAAATGTTATTTTCATTTAAGTTAATACGCTTGATTTACTTTCATAGTGCTATATTGTAGGCTAAAAAGTGGTATATTTTTTCTATTTCATGTTTTTAACTTGCCTATAGTTACATGTCTGGCTTTTTTTCTTTATAACTTAGTGACTTTAGTGAAATGCTGCAGTGTTTGATTCAATGTTACTGCATCTTTGTGCACTGAAATAGTGGAAAGATACTTAGGCTTATTTTGTGTGTGTTGTGTAAACTGTAACTTGGTCTCCCCAGTTGAAATTCATTTTCTTTGTAGTCAGAGGTACATTATGTTGAAATCTCACAGAGCATCTTGTTTTTGTGCATCCACACATGCCAATAAGTGAATCATGGTGCCTTTCCCAAGCCTTGTATGAACAGGACTGGGGTAAGGGCTCTCTTTTCTTACATCACACATTGGGTGCTTGAACTGGGCTCTAAAAAGTAAATTCATTGCTTCTCAGGCACTTTCATTTGATGTAACTGCAACTGATTTTTAATGCTGTATAGTGTACATAGATTATTTGCATTTGACTTTTAACAAAGCTATTTATAGTATTTGTAAATTTACTGATAAACTGAAGTTGGCTTCTTGTATTTGGCATAAGTGCTTTCTGACTTCTCGGAATGCAGATTATTGACTTGTATTCTATACAGGAAACAAAAAAGTCTTTAGAAAGCAAATTCATCTTGCTTTACTTTGCTATTTATAGGCGATGTTTCTTTTGTAAGCTTAATTAACATATGCTGGCCACCTTTCTACAGAGAAACAAAAAGCTTGAACTGTGCATTTAAAAGTCTGCCTAGATGCGCAAATCAACTATAGGGAATGAATTTCAACCTTTTTTTCTTAAACTCCTGATGAGATGCCTGCTCCCAGCTTTCAGGAATGAAATGTATAAATCGCTCCTTTGCCATCCTGTTCAATGCTCTCTTCACAGTTTTTAGCAGTAGATGGCACCATAGTTGAAGGTAACAACATGTCTTGCTGCTCCAGAGAGTAACCAAGAAGTCTTTGCAATAAGGACTGGTGTTACACTGAGTAGGAGAGACAAGATGAAGGGAACTGAGACTGGCACTTTGGTGTAGTGTATGTGAAGCAGCACATGCAATTCTGCAAGCTTGCATTGCTAAGGCTGTCTAATCCCCCTCTACTGGGCACTGGTGAGGCCACACTTTGAGTCCTGGATCAGTTCTGTGTCCCTCACTACAAGAGAGACATTGAGGTGCTGGAGCGGGGCCAGGGAAGGGCAACAGAGCTGGTGCAGGGCCCGGAGCACAGTGTGATGGGGAATGGCTGAGGGACCTGAGGGGGTTCAGTCTGGAGAAGAGAAGGCTCAGGGGAGACCTTACCACTCTCTACAACTGCCTGACAGGAGGATGGAGCCAGGAGGGAGCTGGGCTGTGCTCCCAAGGAACAAGGTACAGGACAAGAGGAAACAGCCTCATGCTGCACCACGGGAGGTTTAGATGGAGATGAGGAACAATTCCGTCCCGAAAGGGTGCTTGGGCATGGGAACAGGCTGCCCATGACAGTGCTGGAGTCACTGTCCCTGGAAGTGTTCACACACCATGTAGATGAGGCCCTCAGTGCCATGGGTTAGTGGTGGCCTTCTCAGTGACGGGGAGTGGTTGGACTTGGTGATCTTAAAGGTCTTTTCCAGTCTCACTGATTCTGTGGTCCTGTGATTCTTAAATTCTGCTCAGGCTCTTTTTGTGTAATTTATATCCTGCACAGGAAGGTTTCCAGTTTGGTCACATGAATGGGACTTTGCAAGACTCTCCTGAGACTGTTGGTGTGCTTGTTACTGGTTCTGATTTGCCACTGTGCCTTTGTGAGACTTCACTGAACCTGTACTTTGGTTAAATATCTTCCCTCAACAGTAGCTTTGCTGGTTGGGAAGAACACAGGCAGTGCCTTTACTCTTTTCATTCAAAATAGATGCATTTGGATAAAGCCATGGACTTTTATTCCAGGTTTTTATCCACAGTAGAATTAAAATCTCCCATAGATTTTAAAATAATAAGAAGAATCATGATAATTTCAACCATGTTGTGCCTGCATAATGATAGTTGACTTTCTGCTGCTTTGAAATTCAGTTGTGTCATGCTACACTAGAATTAACTACTTTGATTAAAAATGTTCTGTTTTGCTTAAGTGCTAGAAGTGCCTGAGATGCATATAATTTAACTTTTAGAGAGCTAAGTGTGTTCCTATGAAGTGTTGCTTCTTTGTGCTTTCATACCCCCTTGGCGTTTTATCCATCAGCTTTTGTGTAGCTTTTGTATTGGCATCTCCTGCTTGCGATTATAGTGGTGCAGCTCTTGTACTGCATGTTGCTCAGCTATTACGTACCAGTCGTCAATCCTAGTGTGAACCTGGATCTTCTCTTCGGTGGATTCATGGGTTATGCCAAATGTGTTCTGTTTCTTTTGGCAGAAGTAACTGAATTCTTGAATAAAAATTAAGTATATGTTGCTTAGAACAAGAATCTGAAAACACATGGAAAAGTGAAATAACTAAATCTTTTACTCACAGGCTTTATTTCCAAGCTGTACTTCGTGAGGTTGTTTGGGTTTTTAAGCCATTTTTGGTGCCATGGTACTGAAGGACTTGGCCAGTTTTGCTGACTGTTCGTGCTTTTGTTAGGGCTGAGAGGAGCATCAGGGAAGTCAGTGCCATTCTCCAAACGCACTTGCATAGGCTGTGTTCTTGCATAGGCTGTGTTCGTAAGAGTTGTCCCTTGGGTGGTAGGAGGGGAGGATTCAAGTCACGTGAGCCCTAGGTGGCAAGTGCCTTGATTGGGACTGTGAACAACTGTGCTTGGAAAGTAAGGAGCTATAAGCCTTGTGCATGCTTGCATTATGTTTTAGACTGTTTTCCTGCTTGAAGTAATCTCTAGTGCTCTTCATGTTTTTGTAATGAGTTTTAGTGTTTATGTACAACCAGGAGTGAAAAGGTGGATACTATGATGTGCTTTTTATTGCCAGAGTCAATAACAACCCTGTTTTGTCCTAAACCATGATTGTTGCTATTGAGTAGTCAGAAAAAGCCTTCCTCGGAAAACAGGAGAAAATTCTGGATGAGGTCGGAATTTGGATGAATGCAATTTATGAATTAAATTACTTGAAAACATATTTGCAGCATTGCCTCAAAAATACAGATTGTGTTTAAAAGCTTCAGTTTTAAATGTTATCAGAAGATGTGGAATGGAAATTATTCTTCACTTCCCAAATTCATGTCTGAATGTTATTAAAGATAGTTACTGCTAAGTGGTAGTGAATCAAGGAAACTATTGATGTGTCTGTCTGTAATTTTCTTTTGGGAGTAGAATTAAGTGGAAGAAAGCTTAGCATACTAAATTACACTTCAAAGATTGCTTTGTTCTGTCTGCTCCCAGAATAGTATTCAAGTAGTCCAGGGCATAATAGAAGAATATACTTGTAGGTTTTTGGTCCTCTGATAAATTACAGTTTTGATACTGGCACCACGACAGTGTATTTTACAGAGGTGTTTTGCCAAAGTTCTTTTATGCAAAAAAATTAACCCTACAGTAGACTGCTCAAAGTCTGAATTTTCCTTTCATATGCAGCAGGGGTTTTGCACATCCCTATTTAGAAGAGTTTTCCATAATAGTGATCAAATTTTAGTCTTGTGTAATTCTGTGCTGATTCTGGCATCTGTTTGAGTGAGGAACTCAGATACTGGTATTGATTAATAACAATGCAGTTCAGGACACAGGAATTTATTGCTTCCCTTTCATATCTAAATGATCATCTATGGAGAGTATGTTAGAATACTCCTTAGCATGGGAATAAGCTGTGGAATTATTGTTTCCGATTTGTATATTAAAATGTTTCAGCAGACTTGTGTGCCTTATGCAAATGTAAATAAATTCCATCACTGCGGCTTGAGAATTCCTTCGAAACTTCTTCAAGTTTTTTGAGAGGAAATCTTAGTATTTTTGTTCTTCAATATTATCTGCAAAATTATAACACACAGGCATTTTCCCCGTGTCTCTGAATTGCTCTGATAGTAGTTTACATTAAATGTAAATAGTGAAATAATGATGTTACCAAAGCTGTCTGTAGGGACTCCACCAAACCCATAGTTGAAAGAGAATATTATCTAGGTTGTACAGTTTGAAATGAACAACTCTGAGATAAATAAAGTGCCTGGTATTATACTTCAATGTTCTGCTCAGGAAGAACTCTTTCATGATTCAGTAAAAACTGACTTGCCTAGCAGTCATTCCTGGTTTATGCTTATGTCTGCTGTTTTAGTGGAAGAGCAAATTGTGAATTGCCTTTTCTTCATGCAGCTTATTTCCTCTTCTTCCAAGTTACTCAGCATATGGAGATGGAAGAGGAGCTATAGTTTATGTGGTCTATGTAATTTACAGTGATTTTAGGGAAGGAATAGAAGCTACAGAATGTATTGGAAGATACAGCTGTTTGTCAGTTCTCTTTCCTTTCTAGATAATAAATCCATGTGAATTCTCGATGGATTCCAAAGTTCATTCTTCTGTTACTTGTGTAATTTACAGTTATGGAGAACTCTGTTAATCTGTCAAGGGACAAATATTTCTCAGCTATCTTATACTTTTTTTATTTTCTTTGCAGCTTTTGAAGAACTTGAGAGGGCTCTGAGTATTGCCCAAAAGACAGAGGAGGCCCGGAAAAAATTGCAGGCAGAAATGGATGAAAGAATCAAAGCTGTAGAAAAGGCAAGTGAGGAAGAGAGGGTAAACCTTCAACGGGAGTTAACCAGAGTGAAACAAGAGGTGGTTGAGATTATGAAGGTAAAATCTGAAATTCACCTTGAATTATTGGCTTTTAATCTAATAATTCAGTTACAATTAAACTATAATTGTAAAATATATTAGTATATAGTTATATTTTTATATCATTATTAATATATACCTAATATATATTTATATTTAGTAAATTCTATAAAAGTAATTTGTGGTATTAAAGATTTACTTAAGCAAAATAGAAAACTTCCCGTTATTATCCTAACCCCATATGCTTAAACGTTTAAGAATGTGTTGCCAAACTGTTTGCTAATTCAGAATTGCTTATATTTGCTTCATCTGGAGTATTCAGGTAGGAATCACAGGAGTACTGTGCATGCCTTGCCAAGCTGTAAATTTGAGCACCTTTAAATTGCAGCTCTTGTCTTGACATTTGTGTTACTAGTTTCTCTGAGAGAACGCACTGATGCTTTAGAGGAATGACTGTCTTGCATCATATTATCCTTAAAGTGTGTTGTGTAGGTTGTAGATAGCTGTCACCACTTACTGTTCTGGCTCATGAAGTAATATGAGTACAGGGAAAGCTATGGAATGAAGTTCTTTTTCCATTTTATTATCGTATCTGAACTGAAATCAAAAACACTAAGTTCATCTTGGTAGAAGAGTCTTTAGAAAATGTGGTGTTTCTTATAGTAGAGCTGTGAAAGACTTGAGAAGGAAAATGGACAACTTCAAGCTTGAAAATAAGAACTGTTGGGGCTTAATGTCAAGCACTTTAAATGATTGTTATTTATTTAAAGGGAGCAAAGACTGTTATTTATTTAAAGGGTTTCCTCTCTGTTGCACTGCTTTCCTTATTAAGAAATAGTACAAAGGGGTTCAAATTAAGAAATAATGCAAAGAATTTTTTGTATTTTCAAACTAAATTTAGAAAAATTTATTTCTGACTTTGATTCACAGAAGTCTTCAGAGGAGCGTGTTGCTGAACTAGAAAACTTCCATAAAAAAGAGCTGGCTACCAAAGATCAGGAGCTAAGTGAGAGATTACAGGCCCAAGAAAAGGCATTCCAGGAGAGAATGAAGGCAGCTCTTGTAAGTATTCCTAAAATGTGCAGAAAGACATCTCTGCAAGTGTGAGGTGGGACTAGAAGTCCTAATCTGACCCTGTTCTGCAGTAAGAGTCCTTCTGCACTCAAAGATACAAGTGTTCTCTCCAAAGGTCAAAGAGCTCAGAGACGTCCAATGAAAGGAAAGCAGCTGCAGTGATCCAGACTGAATAATGATAATGAATCACTATCACTTCTCACTAACAGCTGCGTCTCGTGGGAAAGACTTCTTATTTTGAAAACTCTCTTTGTTAGACTTGGGTTTTTTTCACTGCTTCCTCTGGATCACTGGCGATTAGCCGCAGCAGCTAGAGTAAGAGGTACAAAGAATGAGGCTGTTCTTTGAAAACTGTCAGTATCACTGTGTCAGGTTGTGTCGTGTTCTGTGAACAGAGTTGACTATTCAGTGTTTGACCTTGGAAAAGAATTTTCCTCTAGGTCAGGTTGGGAGGAATAGTTTGGATTCTTTGCTCTTTTTCATAAACTGTAATCCACCTTAAAGCATCATGTAATTTTACCTGAGAAATAGTGGATTCTCCTTTGTTTTCCTCCACAATGTTGTGTGACTGGGTTTGAGCAACTTTGACAGTCCCTTTCTGACTATATTTTAATTCGTGTTTCTCAGGTTATTTGTTTTAATTATAAGAAGTAGAAGCTTAAAAATATATTAACAGTGGAATCAAGTGAGGACAGGCCTTTATTCTCTAAGGTGTTAATCTCAGTCATGTCAAACAAACTAAAGGGAAAAGATGGATTGCATTGCGTTTTTCACAGAAAGAAAAGTGGAAAACAAATGATTCCTAAGAAGAGAAAATGGAAATGATTTGTAACAATTTTTTTCTCACAGATGAAATAGAAACTGTGTGTGCAGAGAAATTACTGATTATTAGTGTATGACCATTAACTATTAGTGTAAAACTATTAACTGGTTTGTAAATACCCTGTTATACTGGTTTTGAAGGTGTATGACTGTAGTTTATTGGTTTAATCATAATTTTTGATACAGGAAAAAAATCAAAGTGAGTGTTTGAAAACCCTTCAAGAACAAGAGCAGCAAGAATCCTTAGCCTTGGAAGAATTAGAGCTGCAGAAGAAAGCAATACAATCAGAGTGTGACAGGAAGGTTCAGATGATGCATCAAGAAGTAGAGACTTGTAGAACTGTGAGTAAACATTCCAAAAGGGTAAATGTTCACAAGAATGTCTTTCAATATATATATTTAACTGTGACAGGTTTACAAATACTGTGGATTTATTGTGATTGGATTGGTTTAATTTCACTGGGCTTCTTGTAGTGACAGAAATTTAATGTGTTGCCATGGTATGATGCAGGCCCTACTTTTTTACAAGATCAGATGGCAAAGTATAGAAATACATTTAGTTTGTATCCTGCCTTGGGATATGTTTGTATCCATACATAATCTTTACGTATGTTATACAAGACAGTTAAACTTCATAACTTCTGGATATTGCTACCATACAAACACTTATAAGTGTACTTGAGTAAGTAAAATTTTGCCTAAATTTTTGAAGGGTCATTTGCTTTCTCTAGTGGGTGAGGTTGTATTGTCTGCCAATGCAAGTTTGCACTGTGTTCCACCACTTCCAAATATTAGTTTGGAAGTTTTGCTGTGTGTTTTAACTTTACAGCAGCATTTCCATGAGAAGTAGAATAAAGATACATATCATGTGCAAAGTTCCATAATACTTTTGTAGTCTCCTAATGTCTTTCATTGTATGTATTGGTATTTTAATATGAAAATGTGAACATATCTTTCATAAATATAATGTGAATTATTTTATTGGAAGTAGTGAAATTCTTTCCAATTTTCTGTTTTAGTGAAATAGAAAAATTTTTTACTAAATAACTAACCATAATGCAGCAAAGTTGAGAACAAAATTGAATGAAAGCCTTATGTTAAAAGTTGACATTCACCAAAAATAATAAAATAAGTGATTTATGTGAACCTGGTGAGATATTATTAAAAATGTAATCAATGTGTTACCTTTTCAGTATTCATATTATTTTAAAACTGTGTTCTCTAACAGAGGATTCTTGAACTGGAAAGCTCACTTGCAAAGTATTCTCAAGATGATAGAAAGCAATCAGAGGAAATAAGTACTCTGATGGAGTCTGAAAAAGAGCAGCACAATAAGGAAATGAGTGAAATGGTTGAAAAGCACAAGAAAGAAATGGAGAACATGAAACAGCAGCAGGAAAAGATTTGGACTGAAAAACTTCAAATCTTAAAGCAACAACAAGTAGCAGAAATAGAAAAAATGAGAGAGAAACAAGAACAAGAGATAGATACAATTTTGAAAGAGAAAGAATCTGTTTTCTGTGCACACATAGAAGAGATGAATGAAAAAACATTGGAAAAACTTGATGTGAAACAAACAGAACTAGAAGCACTGTCTTCTGAGCTTTCAGAAGCACTAAAAATACGTCATGATTTAGAGCAAGAGCTCTCAGAATTGAATAGTAAAGTGTGTGAGGCAAAGCAAGAATTGGAAGGGAAGTTGGAAGAAGAGAGGAAACGGCACAATGAAGAGGTGGAATTGATGTTGAAAGAGCATGAAATGTCTATTCAAGGTGTTGAGAAGGTACTCAAAGAGGAACTCAACAAACTGAAGCAATCATTGGAGGAGAAAGACAGACATCTGGAGGAACTAAAAGCACATGAACAGAAACTAAAGGAATCTGCAGAAAGATCTGAAGCTGAACTTGTCCGAGTGTCTGCAAAGCTAGAGGAGCTTTCAGAGTCTCATCGGAGCACTTCCAATGAGCAGGCAAAGACTTATGAAGAAAAATTAGCAAAGCTGCAGCAGAAGCTGGCAGATCTTGAAGGTGAAAAATTGCAACTTGGTGAGCAGCTAGAAAAATATCAATCTGAGCTTAGTGAAGTCAGGAATGAGTTAGAGACATACATCTCTCAGGTACATGAGCTGAAGCAGCATCTGCAAGAGCAAAGCAATGACAACACACAAAAAGTAACCTCTCTAACCCAGCAGTATGAATGTCAACTGAAGGATCTACAAAGAGAGGCTGATGAGACAAAGAGAAGTCTAACTGAGAAGGAAAATGAAATTGAACACATGAAGAAGTTACAGGACAAGCAAGTGGAAGAGCTTAAAGAGAAACTGTTAGGTGCGGAGAATAGAATTGGTGCTTTACAAGGAGAATATGAAAGTAAACTGAAACGTCAGGAGAACAAAATGGAGAAAATTAAACAGAAATCCAAAGATATGCAGGAAACTTTCAAAAATAAACTTGCTGAACAAGAGGCTAAACTAAAAAAGGAGCTTGAAAACAAGCAGTTGGAGTTCAGTCAGAAAGAGAGTGAGTTCAATGCTAAGATGTTGGAAATGGCACATGCCAGCTCAGCTGGAATGAATGATGCCATGTCAAAACTGAAATCTAATCAGAAAGAGCAACTGGAGACTCTCGCTGAGGCTCATAGGAGGGAGTTGGAAGAAATTGCCCAGAGTTGGGAAAAAAAACTCAATCAGCAGGTTGAAGAGCTCCAGGAAAAACATGATATGGAACTGCAAGAGAAAGAGCAGGAAGTTGGAGACCTAAAACAGAAGCTTGCCACCTTCAGCGCTGAGGAGGAGAGCTCCAGAACAGAAATAACCCAGCTGAAGGAAGAACAGGTGAAAAGGGATGAGTCTCTGAAGGAATTGCAAGAACAGCTAAGGCAGTCAGTGTCTAAGGTGAGTGCTTTATCAGATAAGGAAAGCAACCTGAAAACACAGTTGAAAAAATTGGAGAGTGATCTTAATCAGTCTCTGAAAGAGCGGTCAGGACTTGAGGAGCAGCTCAATAAACAGAAAGCAGTTGAAGAACAGGATAAAGCCAGAATTACTGAGCTGGCTGATACACTGAAAACCTTTGAAGAGAAACTTCAAACAATGCAGTCTTCTCTATATAAAGATCATGAAAATTATGAGAAAAAAATAGAGGCAATTCAGCTAAAAGAAACTGAGCTTAAGAGGCAGACAGGAGAACTTGCAGTCCAGCTGGATGCTTATTGGAAGAATGCTGAAGCCTTATTGCAAACAAAAAGCAGTGAATTAATTGATAAATGTAGTGAAAAAATTGGCCTGTTAAAATGCAAACTTGCAAACTGTGAGCGCCGAACTGCAGAAGTTAAGGAAGCAGTGTTAGTTAAAATGAGTAAGATTCCTCAACTAGAAGCTCAGCTTAGAGAAGTATCAGAGCATCATTCTGCTGCAAATACTTCATTGCAGAAGTCAATGCAACAGCTGCAAGAGAAGGACAATTTAATTATGTCCCTGAGAACTGACATTGAGGGGCTTCTGACAGAAAAGGAACAATTGCAGAAAGAGGGAGGGCATCAGCAGCAAGCAGCGTCTGAAAAAGAAACTTGCATAACACAACTGAAGAAAGAGTTGTCTGAGAATATCAATGCTGTCACCTCAATGAGGGAGGAACTCCAGGAAAAAGAATCAGAGATCTCTGCTCTCAACAAAACAATTAATGACCTTAATGTTAGACTGGAAAGCACAGTAAGTTTAACGGAGAAGGAAGCAGCCATGTCTCTGTTAAGCAAGCAGCATCAAGAGGATCGGTTGCAGTTGTTAAACCAGGTACAGGAGTTATCATCCAGAGTTGAGATGCTGGGTCAAGAAAAAGCATTGGCTCTTGACCAGGTGGATCAGTGCACAGCCAAGCTGTCAGAGTGGAAAACGAAAGCACAAACCAAGTTTACACAAAATCACGACACTATTAAAGATTTGCAGAGCAAACTTGAATTAAGCAATATTGAAGCCAGTAAAAAAGATGAAGAGCTCAATAAAGTGAAGGAGCAGCTAGCAAAACAAAGCAAGAATGTCGATAGTTTAAGAAGCGAATTGGAACAAAAGCAAAACAGAAGGGGAAAGCAAGAAAGTGAGTTATCTGCAAAAATAAAACACCAAGCAGCAAGAATTGCTGAGCTAGAAGAACACATTGCTCAGAAGACTTCAGAAAATGATTCCTTGAGGGAGGAACTGAAAAAGTATAATGATCAAAAAGACATGGAGCAACAAGAGATAACTTGGCAACTCCAGCAGGCGGAGAAGATGGCTTTTGAAAAGGACAATAGATTTAAGGAGGCTGAAGAAAAGGTCCTTCATCTTGAGAAGCAAATTGTTTCACTGAAAGCTGAATTTGAAGCAAAGGAGGGGGAGTTTGATCAAATGAAGTCAGCTATACTTAAAAGCAAAGAGGAAGAACTGAAAGATTTAGAAGAGAGACTGAATGCAGAGAACAGCACTAAGCTGGCAGATCTGAAAAAGAAGGCAGAGCAAAAAATTGGTTCTATTAAAAAGCAATTGATGTCTCAGATGAACGAAAAAGAGCAGCAATTTAAGCAGGATAAAGAAAATCGGTTAAGAGAATTGGAGCAAAAAGTGCAGGAGAGAGATGCCAAAATTGAGTCCTTAGAATTAAAAATTAAGTCAACAAGAGATCCTGCAGCATTAGAGGAAGAAATGCTGCAAAAAGTAGAGAGTGTAAAAGCTGCTGTAGAACAAGATAAAAACAGCATGCTTGAGAGTGTCAAACAGACATACGAAGAGAAAATTCACATGTTACAGAAGGACTTAACTGAAAAAGATGAATTGTTGGAGAAGTATGAAAAGGAACAACGAAAGAGTATTGACTCTCACCTAGAACTGCAGATCAAACAGGAAGAACTCCTTAAAAAACTGGAATGCGTTGAGAATACCCATCAGGAGGAGCAGAGTAGGACTGAAAGCCTCAAGAAAGAACTTGAGGAGCAGACCAAGAGATACTCATTGTTAGCAGATGAGCATGCTCGTTGTGGTGGTGATTTAGCAAGCAGTAGGGAAGAATTAAAAGCTAAAGAACAGAAGTGTCTTGATATGGAGAACAGAGTTGGAGATTTCCAGAAAAAAATACAGGAAAAGGAGGCAGTCAGTCAGTCTTTGGAACAGAAGATCAAAGAGTTGGAAAATAGTCTCATGAAGGAAACTGAAGTGCATAAGGTCGAGGTGGAAGATGTGAGTTTGAGATACGAAGAAAAGCTGAAAAGTTTACAGCAGCAGTTGGATGAAAGAGGTGATAGTCTGAAAGCTTTTGAGGAAAATGCTGCAGAGAAGGCAAAGTCAGGTTTGGAGCTGCAAAAGTTACTAGATGATATGCAGAACCAGCAGAAGGACTTGCAGACTAAACTGGAAGAGACTGAAAGGGAGAAACAAAAACTACGTAAGGAAGTGAATAATCTCCAAAAAGACTTACGTACTCTGCGGAAAGAACATCAGCAGGAGCTTGAAATAGTGAAGAAAGAGTCCTTAGAAGAAATGGAGCAGAAAATCAGGTAAATTCTTTGTTCCGGGCCTTGTTGACATTTTTCTGCTTTATCTTTAACCACTAAAAGCTGAAGAATACTTTTTTAAAAACTCAATTTATAACACTGAAATAACAACTGGTATTTTTCTGTCATTTCTCTAAATAGACTTGGAGAAACACCAAGAAAAGAGCTACTTGAAATTAGCACTTCATGAACACACAAAGCACTCTTTGAGTCATCAGTTAAGAAGCCGTTTGTCTTTTGGCAAAGCAATACTGCTTTTGATTTGTTTTTGATGGTCATTCTCAGCATTGTCAGAACATAAAGTACAGTTCTGTTTTCCTCAAACAGGAAACAAGGTTTACTATAACTTAGTGCTGGGAGCTTCATGTTCAAATGATGTCAAGAATTGTTCATATTGTACTGCAAAAATTTCCTAAACTGCTCAGCACTAATGAAGGAAGGAGTTCCCTAAAAATGCTGCTTTTACATGACGCAATCTTTATTTTCAGTTCTTCATATTCCTCAGCAAAACCTCTGTATTTTTTGGAAGGGTTCAGGTCTGGGTTAAGTGAAACACCTGTGTCTTCTGGGTGAATTCAATAGGAGAAGAGCAAAAAACCTCTGTGAATCCCACAGAATTTATATAATTAAAAAGCATCCCTTTCTAAAATTGCTTTGGGGAAATTCCCAGTTCTCCTACCTTGCTTAAACTGTAGTTTGTGTATGAGTCTCATACTCTCTTTGAACGTTTTATTTCCTCACTGTGTTTCTTTGATATTTTTTGCAGATGTGAACAAGAAGACATTGAGCTAAAGCACAACTCCACCATAAAGCAGTTAATGAGAGAGTTCAACACTCAGCTAGCTCAGAAAGAAAGAGAATTGGAAACAGCAGTAAAGGAGACGATCAGTAAGTGATATATAACTGTACTCAGTAAAATAGCCAGAAAAACAGATCTTCAGGTGCTTTGGGGAAAGGACTTTATCTGGGACTCTGAAGACAACACATGGTTTATGGCTGCCTAAAGAACTCGGAGAAAGAAATTCTCTTGCTTAGGAAATAACATGTAAATGTTAATTGTAGCACAGTTAGGAAAATTAATATGTAGCTGTTCTCCCTTACCCTGCAGGATGGATCCTTGATCTAGCACTGCCTCTGTAGTACAAACCTTTAATGATCCGTTGTTGAACGTATTTCACTGAAGGGTGCCTTTTAGAGGAGCTTGGATCCACCTGAGAGTCACAATTGCATTTTCTTAGAGATGTCTTGCAGACTTCGTTCACTGTAATCACTAATGTTAGATACAAGGCCTGATTGCTATACCATGTGGCTACAACCAGAGCGCAGCGTATTTCAGGTCCTCTTCTCTCTCCGTCTTTTGCCATCATGCTAAGAGGTTGAAGTGAGCAGGAAGTATCTTTTGACACCACAGTTACTGGAAGTACTCCTACAAGTGAGGAATTTCTGAAGATTTGCAGATGTTTCAATCACTTTTCTAGACAGAGCAGGAAATAGGACAACCAATATTTATCAGCTAATTCTGTTAACTTAGAGAAAAGTTCCAGCATCAGAGAGAAGGAACTGCTCCAGGTACCAAAACGCAGACAACAAATTTCATACTAGGATCAAGTGACATTATTGTGCCTAAATGTGGAAAAATAAATCTGCTTGTCAGGTTTTCCTTATAGGTTGTCTTGTAAGCTTTCTTTATTTAATACTGTTATGACATGATTTAACAAATTAATATACTTTTTTTTTGTATTGCCTGACTTTTGTATTGTATAGGCAAAGCCCAGGATGTAGAAAATGAATTGATAGAAAATCATCACATAGAGACAACACAGTTGCATAAAAAAATTGCTGAAAAAGATGATGATCTAAAAAGGACTGTGAAAAAATATGAAGAAATCCTTGAGGTATCTATCTGAAAAATGATCTGACTGCATCTACTTCAGAATAACCCTTCCCTTTGTTTCATTACACAACTAAAGAGAAAAACTGGAATTGTTTCTAGTAGGATCTTACTGCTTGAATTACATGTGGTACGTGTGGTGACCTAGCTTGCAATTCAGATGTTTGTGTTTTATGAACATGAAAGAACACCAAAAACTAAGGCTCAATTCTGATAATTCAATAAAAATTATGTGATTAGGTCCTTATGTCCTCATGCAGGAAACTTGAGTTTGAGTTTAGTTCAGCAGTGGAGACGTGCACTTTGAATTAGAATGCTGTTTTATAAGCTCCCTAGCATGTTTTCTCACAAAAAGGCTAGAGGGGAAACTATCTTAAAAAATACTTGGTTTTGCCAAGTGCCACATAGGTGAATTAACTTGCTAGGAGTTAGGTCATCATAGTTTTCTCCTTGAATGTACTCTTTACACTGTCATAAAACATATAGGAGAAGTTAATTTTTTCCCTACTGTTCCTGCCACTCCTTACTTCTTCCTCCACACTCATGAACAGGAATTGTTGTTTCTGAAAATGTGCTTTGAACTGCTTTAGGAATGTCTTTGTGAGGGTGAGTGAGGAACGAATTTAAATCCTTGTCATGTTCAGAGTGTAGGAAGTCACACTGCATCATCATGTATTCCTTTCATGAAGGTCGTGCAAGCAAGCACAGTCTCTCCAGTAATACACTTGCTGGCTTATACTCGAATGCTGGTTTAGTGCCAGGTAGAAATAACTTTTTTTTTTTGTAATATTCAAAAAAACCTATGTGTAATCTTAATTATATGATCTTAATTGTCAAAGGTAAAATCCTGTTAAGATCCTGTGTTTGTTTCTTTATCTTTCCTGTAGTCCTGTAGTGTAGTTAGACTATATCCAGAATTTCAAGCATATTCTTTCTGTGTAGTCCTTTTTTTGAGTGCTTTCTGTCCCCTGCAGTTAAGGTTTGGAATGGTTAGATGATTCATTGTGTAAATAATTTTCTTTTCCTGTATTTTGAAGGCTCGTGAAGAAGAGATGACAGCAAAAGTTCATGAGTTACAGGCACAGCTGGAAGACTTGCAAAAGGCACACAAAGAAAAGATGGCAGAAGAGGAATGCTGGAGCAATGAAAAAGTAAGCTGGAACTGTTAATTTTTGTATCTTTAGATGTGAAATGTTTAGTTCATAAAATTCTGTAGTTTGCTCTTATTTTGATTTATCTATGTAGCCTAACTTTTCCATATATTTCCATTGGTTTAGATGTTAACTTCAAAAGTGAATCTTTTTGGAACCTGCAGTGTTTGATACTACTTTTTATAATGGCATGTTAAAAAGCCCAGTTATGTTGAGATTATTAAGGTGGGGTTTTGTGACCTCTACATGTGTGTTTTATGATGATTATGCTGGAAGGTCTTTAGAAGTGAAGGAAACCACATTGGGTCATTTTTAGTGTAATTTTTTTAAATTCAAATTCCTAAAGGCTCTGAAACAATGCCTTAACTATATCAATTATGGACAGAGAGGCCTTCATTGAAAGAAGGCCGAGTGCATACCTTTGTCTTTCTGAGACCACATTTTAGTTTGAGGAATTCTTTGATGGAAGTGTTACTAGTTAGTGTTACACTGAGAGGAGGGAAAGTATCTGAGGTGTTGAGTCATTGATGAGAATTCATTGTAATCTTATTTTAAAATTTCTCATTTTGACAACATGCAGCAGTGGCAATATTAATAAGTTTATTGGACACTACAGCCTTACAGTACAAAATTACAACTTTGAGTAATACCTATGACTACTGAAGCGTTATTTTCCTTAGAGTTGCAACAGTGAAAGATAAAAGTTTCAGCTTAGAATTGTTTCTGTACTTCATTAATGTTGCTGTCTTTGCGAGATACAGAGTTCTGGAAGCTCTTAAGCTGAAGCTATTTCCAGGTAAATGTTTATATTTCCAAATGCAATGTGGAGAACTAAGGAAAAAGCTATAATATTGTGAATAGTGTTGATAGTAGCTAGGGTTTTGTGGCATGTGCTTCACACTGACTCAGTTATCATTCATCTCCAATATGTTTTTTGTAAAGATTTGGGAATACTAAGTTCTTGAAGTTATATTTATGATAATTGTCTTACACAGTGAAATGAGAGAATTTAAATATAAGCTTTATATACTGCCAGTACCACTAGGTTAAACTTGATTTGTGGGACTAGTTATCTTTATATGTGTGATTTGGTCACTTCAGTTTTTATCATCCTCAATTAACACATTGTGTCAGAACTTGGTGGCTGATATTTCTTTCTTGTTTTCACTCCTATCCAGTGCTTGATGTACCTCATATTTTTCACACATTTCAACCGAATTTTTTTGTTGTTTTCTAGGTCACAATAACAGAGCTTCAGGTAAGTCTTAAATTTTATTGACTTTGCTCCCTAGATAATTCTGTGTCACAGCAGTTTTAAAGCAGAAATACTGCTTTTAAATTTGTGTGTGTGTGTGTGTGTGTGTGTGTGTGTGTGTTAAAAGGAGAAAAAGATTTATTGAAAAGGTACCCAAGATGTATCTTCAGCAGTTTCTTGATTTCCATATGTGGCTGTTCTTTCAGGCCCAGCTTGCACAGAAGACCACACTAGTCAATGATTCAAAACTGAAAGAGCAGGAGTTCAAAGAGCAGGTAAGGGTGCTGTTTGAACAAGTGAAAAATATTCTTCTTTGATACCTTCTGTTTGCAGCAATAAAAAGTTTATTCAGGTGATCATGTTCTTCATGCAGGTACTGTGGAAACAATATCCATGTAAAATGGTTTTTACTCTTACTTGCTCTTAGGAGATCTGTGCACTTTTCAAAGTACTTTGTCCCCTGAGAATGAAAACATTACATGCTTGTGATGATACAGGTTTGCAGAATATATGCACAGTCAAGAATGGAGAACTGCACTTCATGAAATTAGTGGCACAGTTTAATGGTGGACTTGGCAGTGCTAGGGAACAGTTGGACTTGATGATCTTAAAGGTCTTTTCCAACCTAGTTGGTTCCATGATTCTGTGACACTATGGATCTTCTCTTTTTCTAAACTAAACCTTTTTGATAAGTACAATTTTTGTCATGTTTTCTTTGTGTATGTTTATGTGTATACATGTATACATGTTTTATATGTATGAATACGTATATATGCATAACATTTGCTATATTCTTATGTGCATATACACATACATACACATTTCCTTAAATAGTTTAGGAGTTTTTAATAACACAGTTTTTTAATGTTTTCCTTCCTTAAGCAAATGTATTTTGCGTTCATAAAGGAGATGATGTTTAGCTGAAAACTATTTCAGTTATGCTTATTCTAGCTCCTTGTGAACACCTTTTATTATTTTAACCGTTTTCTGTTTAGATTAATGTACTAGAAGACAGGTTGAGAAATTACGAGAAGAATATGTACGTCACATCGGTTGGAACACCGTACAGAGGTAAGTACACAGTTCTCATCACAAGTAAGTTGTTTGCTTGTTTGAAAGATATGCTTTGATTTAGGCAATTTTTGAAATGCCAGGCTCCTTAAAATACTCCTATGATATTTTTATGGCATCCTTGTTTTGTCTTGTCTGTTATAATAGAGCTGGTGTGTGATTTCAGATGAGCAAATCACACATCATTTTGTTTGGTATTTGGTTTATGACATACAGTTAAAAGAGCTCTGTGTCACAGTTCTTAAGCTTTCTGTATCCCCTGGGTGAGTGGTATAGGCCATGGTGCTTAAAAGTGGCTGGGGAGGAATTACCCATTTGTCTTGGCTAATTAAATATACATGTCCCTTGGCAGGACTTGATGGGGTTGGAGGTCCCAGAGGAGGCCAGTCCCAGCCATTGAGGCCTATAAGCACTCCCAGGACCCTGACAGAAGTATACTTGCACTGCTCATATGCTCTCCTTTAGCCATTGATGGTTAGCCACTAAGGGACAAGAGTATTGGGGCAGATTGACTTTCTCTCCGATGGAGTACTGTTGTTCTTAGACTGTTCTGGTTTAGCATGTTTTTCCATGGGAAACAGCTCCATGGGTAGTGGATCACCTTCAAAAGATTTACAACCATTTAGCTGGTTGGTCAACCACCTCTTCAGGAATCCTTTTCTAGGGTCTGACCATCTTTCTGATAAAGAAATATTTCTTTGTGTCAAGTACAAACCTCCCCTGACAGATTTAGCCCATTCCCACACATTTTAGCAGGAGGACAAAGAGCTCAGCACCTCCTTCTCCACCTCTGCTCCTTAGGAAGTTGTAGGGAGCAATGAGGTCGTCCCTCAGCCTCCTCCTCCCCAAACAAATCCAGCGTCATCAGCCACTCCTCAAAGGACATGCCTTCCAGCCCCGTCACCAGTTTCAGTGCCTGCCTTGGGATGCATTCAAGGACTTTCACATCATTTTTAAGCTGTGGGGACTAGAACTGCATGCAGTACTGGAGGTGATGCTGCACTAGTGCTAAATACAGTGGGATGATCTCTTTTGACCAGCCTGTCATGCTGTCCCAGGATGTGATTTGCATTCTGTCTGCCAGAGCACACAATGCTGACAGCTGCTGAGCCTCCTGCCGGCCAGCACCCCCAGACCTCTTTCTGCGGTGCTGCTTTCCAGCCACTCCTTGCAGTTCAGATTTGTGACAAGTGTTACTCCATCCAAGCTGCAGAATCTGTCCTTTATTCTTGTTCAGTTTCATGCCACTGGTGAAACTTAGATTCCTATGAATGACTCTCACTATAAATATTCTCTTATTTTTGTTTATACAGATGGAAGCCTTCACCATACTGACGTTTCCCTCTTTGGGGAGCCTACTGAGTTTGAATACTTACGGAAAGTACTCTTTGAATACATGATGGGTAGAGAGACAAAGGTATGTGAAGTTGTATATAGTGACATGTGATTCAGGTTAGAGTACAGTTTAACATCCTTGTTGTATAGGTTTGAAGCACGGTGTGTTTGTGATTCATTACATGCTGTTTATTAGTGATATGGGATTTGAGAGGGGGTTGTCACATCTCTCACCAGTATACTTATGAAGACAAAGCCCTTTATGATTACATATGATTTTATTAGAAAAAGTGCTGTTGTCAGTCAAGTTTAATGTACTGTGAAAGCTGGTATGCACAGTATGAGCAAAAGGGCTCTTTTGGTGTCATTGGATCACAAACATGGTAAGTAATAGTTGGATCAAATAAAAGTTTGTTAGTAACTCTGAAGATGGTGAAATACCTCTTTAATTGTTGTTTAAAGATGTTTTATAGGCTTTTCAAATCTGTTTACCCTCTCTGGATAGTATTAATTTACTCTTAAAAGTACTGAAAAACTGCACAGTAGGCTTCTTGTGATATGCTGCGATCTTGTGAAATTGTTGGAACTTTACTAGCTTGTAACAATACTGATGCTTAGAGAATGACCAGGTTCAAAAGAGGTATGTCATAACACAAACATTTTCCTTGGATGATAAGTGCTATATGAATGAGTGATTTTCTATTTGTTTTGTTGGCTTTTGTTGTTGGGTTGTTTGTTTTCTTTTCTTTACTCCCTTGAGTTCTTCCATTACTTTGTTGCCCTGCTTTCAACTGAGACTGCTATTAAGCAAAAAGGTTTTATGTAGGTTTTCTGTGTTAATTAGCTTTGTTCTCGTTGTGCTCTGCACAGAACAAAACTTGATCTGTGCAGGACATCTTGTCTTTGTGGGATTCCTTTTTTTCTCTCTTTTTATCCCATTTTTCACTTTGATATTAATTCCTTTTTAATTAAATATACACATGGCTGATCCAGACCCCCAGAATCACATTACCTTCTGTTCACAAGCTGTGGCTCATGGGATGGCTCTCTAATAGCAAACAATTGAAATAATGAAAGGAAAACTGTACATTACTGGATTTTGTGATTTTGGATTGTGAGGGACTAAGGCAAGCACAAATACTAAAAATGGCAGCAATGTTTCAGCTTCAGACAAACCTTAAGATAGCTGCAGATGACTGTTGCAGATAGCTGGTGCATGTAGCAAATTTGCATTCCAGAAAACCTGATTTGAAACCGCTTCTGCACTCATTAAGGCTATTTCTTGCTGATCTTCAAAATATTATACATGTCTCAAAACTTTGGATGACAAACTGTGGGGCTTTTCCTTCTTTTTAACAGTGATGTACTAAAATTCGCAGTTGATTTCTTCAGTAACAGCAACAATTAGTGCTGAAGTAAATTGACTTTGTCTCCTGTCTTTCTTTCAATTGCTTTGATTAAAAGCTATATGAACAAATACACATATAATATAACATTAATGCATGTATGTATGTATGCCCTCAAGATTATATTGTATTTAATCAGGAGGTGCCATTACAATGTTGCCTGCAATGCTGGCTCCCAAACAAAGGATGAATATTGGAAGGAGAAAAATAAATCAGAAAAGATAGACATCTGGGTCCTGCAGTAACTTGAGAAGGCATTGTTCAGATGTTGATATTGAAAAGGGAAGCGTATTTGAAGAAACAGCCCACAGATATAATTTTCAAATCACTACATTTTTTTTGCTTTGGGAATTCAGATGTAGAAAGGTAAGGGAGAATGACGAGAGTTCTTAAAATTGAATGTCTACAGACGTGTACTGTTGCCCAGTCCAGCAGTAGTGCACACTAAGCCTTAAGTCTTGCAGAAGTCCTAGATTCTACTTGGTTTGCGTCTGTTCTGAGGCCAGAAAATCAATCTGAGTTTTGTGTCTATAACAGATTTGTATGCTCGTATCAACTACATGCATGGAAGAATGTAATGGAATACATCCTTATGCAGATCTTTTTCTGGTACCATGACATATTCTTGCACATTGCAGAAGAACAAGGGTTATAAAACAAAGGGTAGAACTTTGATAGTGAAGATTCTGCCTGTGACCAGCAGTGCTTGAATCATTGAAGGGGCTGATCAGTATCACTGTAAAATATTATTTTCAGAGATGACATTTATCAATTTCATAGAAAGAAATAGTAATGCAAACTCATCTCTTACAGCAGAACTGGCTATTAGGGTTGGAAAAGCTGAGTGTCTTTCTATAGGTCATTATAGAAATACACTCAGGAATGTGTGTGTTGATATGCCAAGGGATTTATTAGGGGGCTTAACAGTAGAATAGGCTGTTAGAGCGATAAAGTGAGCCTATATTAAACATATTATCCTAAGTTCTGCAATCCTTCTAACTTTGTTTTCTAACTATGCAGCTGTGAGTAGTGTTGAATTATTCTGCTTCAAAATGTCCCTTGTGGCATCAGAAATCTGGAGAATTTCAAGTCATTCCTAGTGATAAATTGCAAAATGGATGTTTTCAGAAAAGAAGGTTTTAGCCCCTGTTGAAGTTGGCACATAAATATTTCTGCTTTCATGGAGTATTTGAAGTGTTTGTAGATTTTTCTTTAATATTTGCATGTCATTGTATCCTGTAGAATATTGTTGAGAGGGTTTTCTCCATAGCACTGTTACAATGAGTTAGAATAGATTGCAAGCTCAGTGCTTGCTAATCTTTTAGTCCTAAATAACTGATGAGGATTTTGGCAAAAGAAAGCAGAAAAGTGTAATGTTTGAGGCATTGAGGACATTCCTTTGTGTATCTGGGAACCGCAGTAGAGGCACTTAATTACAGGAACTATTAATGTGTTAATATTGAGCCTTTTTTAGCTGAAAGTGCTCAACTGGGCCTTGTTTGTTGTGCTTTCCCTTGTTTTCTATCTCTAGTTAAGTTATATACTAAAACAGTTGTTGCAAATTAGAGCTTTACGTCTCACTTCTACCTGCAGTAATTCCTGTCCTGCAACTGCTTTCTTGCTTCAGCCTCCCTCTTCATTCGGCACCTGAGACTGCTAATAAACAATAGACATTGAAAGTAACAATCTAAACTCATCCCCATTTCTCAAGAGCTGCAGTTACTGTTTCTGTATCAGTCACCTTCTGCTCGAGCTGCACTCCAGCTCTTACTGACCTTTCTTGTCAGAAGTCCCCTGGACTTTGTTTTGTGCCTTTTGGAGTTTCCCACTCACCTGTTTATAAAATGGAAATAATCGTAGTCTCCTTTGCATAGAGCTTTGTTGTTCTTAGGTCTCCTGACTGAGGATGTCTGAATGGTTTGCTATTTAAGTATGGGGTTACTGTATACCCACTAAAAAATACTTACTCAACTGGAGTTCCATCCACATGTGACATTTGAATCTGCTTTCTCAGGATTCCATTTCTTTACAAAATATTTGGATGATCTGAATGTAGCTGAATCCATAAGGACTCTCTTGGGTGCCACTCACCTTAAATGTGCTTTTCAGAAAGGCCACAGTAAGAACAAATGGGATAGGAGCAGTATTTGTACCAGTACACTGTCTTATTAATGCACTGTATTATTTGAGCATAGATACCATAGAGTTTATCTCTTACAGTGGCTGGAGTTTGTGACAAGTGAAAGGCTCTTCACTGTTTTCATGCAGTTAACATGTCATACATACACAATGTGAAATATGTTATATCTTCCTTATTTCATCATGTTTTCCACTGACATGACTCAAAATAGTATTCAGTGTTCTTAAATGAAATACATTGTAAAATATCACAAAGCATTGCAGTGCATGTGAAATTGCTTATAGATGACATGTTTGTTTTTAGACAATGGCCAAGGTTATAACAACAGTGCTGAAGTTCCCAGCAGATCAGACTCAGAAGATCCTAGAACGAGAAGATGCTCGGCCATTGGTAAGTTATAGAAGTAAACAAAGTTTATGCAAGAGATTAGGTGGCAAGAATAAGGAATTAGAAACTTTAAGTCTTCTTTTCCCTGTGTCCTCGTTCAAGAGAACTCCTTTTCTCCCTCCTTCTCTCTTCCTCAGTGGATGTCAAATTACAGCTGTAGGTTTGAGTTTATAGTAAAAGTGAGGAAAAAGCATATTTTCTTAAATACTGTTTCTCATCATTGGTTAAGCCATGTTTCTGATAGCTGTGGATACAACAGAACAAATGCACTTAATATTGGTATTTGTAAATATCCGGTATTTGTATCTCATGAGCAAGAGTGTTCTGAACTACAACTTACATGTTCATTTTTAAAATAAAACTTGGTTGTTTCTGTATTTTAGCTTAAAACATCTATAAGTAATTTTAATGTGTAATTACTAATTAAATGTACTACTGGAAAAGAGTAAGTGTGTGTAGTACTAAGTATCTGTGAGTAATTATTTTCCCTCATAGTGGGCATATACTTAACAGGTTTCTGAAAACTTCTAACAAACTACTAGGTCAATAAACATATGTTAGATCAATGTGTCTCCTTACCTAATCTACCTTTTACTGCACAGTTATTGTGATCTAACTGCTGCAATCTCATCCTAAGCAGCCGATGTCCACAGACTTCTTATCTACACTACTAACAAAGTAGTCAATAAGCTGTTTTCTTCCTGGCTTTGTAGTTTGCCTCACCTCGCAGTGGTATCTTCTGAAAATCCCATCAGTCTGTGCTTAGTTAGCATGTGGGTGAGTGAAGTCTAATTACTATGTACTTGTTTTAGTTAAAGATGAAACCTGTGGCATGAGATTAATCAATCTTCTGCTTTTGTTTAAAAAAATAAAATTTTCTGTATGTGTATGATAAACTTTATTCCACTCTTAATCATGTTTTGCTTTACAAAACCAAGTTTGAAAATGGTAAATATTAATTCAAAACTAATCTGAGTTAGAAGCATAACTTCAAATGCTGATTGAGCTACAGAAATCTCAGTTGTAGAAGAAAAATCAGATTTTAAATCAATTAATATGTAGTATTGAACTTCATTGCACTTGGCTTTGTTTTGTCTTTATTTGGCTTTGTTTTGTCTTTATTCACTTTCTGAGCTCCTTTTTTGGATAGGCAAATAAGTTGGATTTATGGGAAACATGCACTATACTGCTTGAAATGACTTATTATGTCTTATAGACATGACAATGTCTATATCACTTATTTTAAAGAATGATGAAATGCTTTCTGGAGGAATTCGTGTGTGATTTCATTTAAACATCAGTACCTTTCTGAATCAGAGCTTTGGCCTGGTATCAAGAGAAGCTAGAGCAGAGAGATTAGGGAGAATAATTTGGGGAGCTTTATGTGCTCGGTTTATTGTGCATTTCTTCAGGTTTTATTAAGCTACATTCATTATGAATCTGCAACACTGATTGTAGTGTTACAGGAAAACAACAGCTGATTTAGACCTAAAGATGCAGGTTGCGTCAAATTAGCCAAGCCAAAAAATCACACAGCATTAGCCGTTCAGAGAGAAGAGGAGAGGAAATGGAAGTACACAGGTAAAACTTGCACTGCCTGGCAAGACTATAATTTGAGTCGTTAGTGGTGTACAATATTTAATAAACTCTTTAGATGGATTCCATACAGTCAGCCCAACTTTCTTTTTCCTCCTTTGCAACAGGAAAGTTTTGCATAGTTGCCAGGAATTGATTCAGTGCATGTGAAGCTATCATTATCTGTCAGCTGAAACACAGAGCTTGGCCTGCAACAGAGCAAAATGGATTAACTCTGCCTGTTTCCATGCCAGTTACCACAATGCAGTTGACAGGCTATATTCTTCCATTGCAGTCATGCAAATAGAGCCTTCAATACAAAATAGTATCTTTTTCAAAGGGAAAAATCTATTCATCTTAGCAGTCATGGTTTCCATTTCAGTTTGCATTCTTTTAAACCTTTCAATTGATAGTGGATGCACTTTATTGCACTTTAGTTGCAATAGAGTTCTGACTGTCTGCCTCCTTCTGGCCTTGATCACTTCTTGACAAAATCAACTGTTTTTTCTAGCCCTCTATTGAGCGTAATTGAATTGTTGGTAATGGTAGGACAAAGCTATTTACAACGTTGTTGCAGAAAGCACGTTTGAAACTTAAATTTTCATTGTGCTATTTATAATACTAGTATACAAAAAGTTGAGGCATTCTCAGCCATATTTGAAGTATATCACAGAAGGTCTTAGTTTTGACCTCAGTGTCAGCAGTTATCTGTTAATACTGATACGTATTGAAACTGTTCAGACCTCATCATTGTATTGTAGCTTATTACTTTATCTCAAGTATCTTTGTGGCTTATGTCAGTATATAGCCAGCAAATGGGATAATGTTCTTGCTTGTATGAAACTTAAGAGATTAAGATGATGCTGACTTCATTATGAAAGCAATCATTCTTTTCTGAATAGAGGAGCCTTTTTTTCTAGCCCCCAAATTTTATTTCATCATTTTGGTGATAGGCATTATGCAGAGAGGACAACTTGGATTGGAATAAGTTGGAGCGATGTGGTAGACTGTTTCCAGTGAGATTTCTGATTGTTTTGCTCTACAGGTTGTTTCAGTTTCATCACAGTTTCTCAACTGTTTTACAGCTAGTGGGGTGGAATTACTTGAAATCAGTTAATCTGGCAGTTTGACTTACCTGAAGTACTTCCATCTCCTATTCCTATCAGTAAACGATGTCATTTTTATTTTAGTATCAAGTGCTTCTAAGTTGCTCTCAATAACATAACACTTGTTTTAACTTTCTGTTCTTCTAGTCATGGCGACGACCATATTGAAGGAACTGTGATGAGACTCTCTCGTGACACTGCTGCTTAGAAATACATTCATATCTCTGTTGTCATCCCTTGAAAAGGGACAAGAAGAAAAGCTATTATTCAAGGTCACAAATGGAATAGCAAGAACCAAAACTCGCACCACCTTTGGACCATGAATATGGTTAAAACTGCCTTGAAGAGAAAGGCTAATCAGGGGTTATCTGGTGATGACTCTTTTTTTCTCTTCTATTGAACACTGTCTTCTATTTTGTTTAAAGGTTATTTTTTTAAAGGAGAGAAAAGACTTTATCCTAGGAAGGAGCTGCCCACTGCTATATCTCTATACAGGCTGTACTGGGTGTTTTTTAAGAGTTAAAATAAATGGTTTGTTTCTTCTATTTATTTTTTTAATTTTTGAATGAACTGTGCAATACACTTTTGGATAGGTAGTGGTTGAGGTGATTTTCCTGATGAACTAGGCACACTTGATGACTACTCTCTCCCAATTCGATCTTATGATTGTCACCTCTATATGCTTTTGCCTACAATAAATCCAACTTGCAGTACCTCATTTGTTTACTCCTAGCTTTTGTACTTATATTTTCTGGAGAAAAAAAGTATGTTCCTGTAAATTGTAAATGGTTAATACATAACTGTATCATATGCTGACCTGTGACTGTTGACAGCACTAATCTGACAAGAGCTGAGATGGAATAAAATTTATTTACTGTATAATTTTGGAACATGTTTGGTATGATTTCCTTTTGAAAGGATCCAGCAGTTCTTATTCCTGCTTGAGACATCCTTAGCTAAAAGGATGAATTCCAGGCTGAAGTGAGAAGAGCTATTTGAGTACCTTGAGGCGTGAGCAGTAAGTGGAGACCTTCAGGTTTTCAAGGCTTCACAACCTGTGAAAAAGACATGGTGAGCTGAAGAGCTGGTGTTGGAATATTAGCAGTAGGGAATTCTGCTTTGTAGAAGGTTAAGATTATGTATTTTTGTTCTTTTAGATAATGCCTACCTGGTCATTTTGGCATGTAGGTTGTGATCCTCTGAAGCAATATGCAAATGTGGATAAATTTAACTTGTTCTCCATCTACTTTGATACTTTTCCTATCAGTAACTGTCATCTGTACTGTGTATGCTAGCTTGTCAAGATGGTTAAAGGTCCTCTGGGAATACAACTTTTAACAAGTGTTTATAGGACCAGCAGTCCCCTAAATAGCTAATCTCTGAACATAAGCAGGCCTTCTAAATATACTGCCCATTTGAAAGACACTTCTAAAGACTGTTAGGAAGCAATGGTTACTTGCTGATTCTGTCAGGCCTGGAACATGTATCCTGCTATGGGGATGCTCTGTCTCTTCCCCTGGGTGCTATCCTGTTAGCACAGGATAATAGTGGGTCCTCCTTACAGCAGAAACAGGTTTGGGTGGTGTGGTCCAAACTGACAGATAAAATTCATTGTTCTGCTCCAACCATCAAAGGCACTACGCAAAATGTTGTATTTCTCATACATTATCTAGGTAATCTCAGCTTCATACGACAGTTGGGTTGCCATTACCTTGGCATTGTTGGCATTTCAAGACTGCATCCCCACTGCTTGCCTCTGATAACGAAGTTCCGCCTTTGTTTGCATTATTCTCCCCTGCTATCTGTCAAGTTCAGCCATTTCTTTTGCTATATCCAGTGTTTTTTCCATGTTCCATTTAGTTGGCTTATCCTCAGGCCAGAGCACAGCAAAAGGCTAATATTTGTGCATGGCTCCAGAAAATAAGTACAAGCCAATGACATGTAGGAGGTTTGATACAGTTGGGGCTTGGTTTGGGTTTCTCCTGATTTGGTTTTGGAAGCCTTCTCTTCTTCAGGCTTGAACCAGCCCAGCTCTCTCAGCCTGTCTCCAGAGCTGAGGTGCTCAATAATTCCATGCTATAAAGTCAGTCATAATACTTTTTGTTTAATGCTATATTTTTTATGCTGCTTTGATTATTTGTAGGTTCTTGGTTTTTAGGGGAAGTGGTTTGAGCTTTTTCCTTTTACCAAACATCAAATATATTAAATTAGGTTTAAAACCCCCAATATTCTTTGTAGTGTTTTCAGTTTGGAAGAGCTCCTATTTGCTTCTGTTGGGTAGCAGAGCAGCATCCTCCAGTGCATTGTCTGACACAGCAGCAGCCTGGACCAGACTCCGCTTGGATACTTTTGGCCCTGAAAAACTTACGTTCCACTTGTAGCTGCCTGAAGATTTGTAGGATTTTGCTGTCACTATTAGCAAATCTGAGTTACAGCTTTGAGTTTCAGGTTTCCATGTAAGGTATAGGTTGTCTTGGGCTTTGGGAAATGAAATGCAGGGATCTGTTACTTTGACAGTGAGTATCACTGTGATCACTTTCAGTTCTCTTGTGCTCACAAAAGGGCTGTTTTTCACGTTTTCTGGGTTTGTTCTTTTCCATTTCCATGGTAGACACTAGTTATGGACTGTACCTTGTCAAGCATGACTGAAGTGCAGTGGAGCCAACAGTCTGTATTATATTCATACAACTTTGGATTGAATAAATAATGTTTTTTCCCCTAAGTGGCCTGATTAAAGTACACAAAGGAGATTACAGACTTTTCCTTGGTTTCTTTTTGTAACTAAAATCAGACAACCACTCCCCCAACTTTCAATTTTGAAAGTAGTCTTCTTTTTCCGTCTCTAAATAAGTTGTAAGCAATCACATAATGGGAAAGTGTGTTAAGCACAAGAGTTTTGTCAGACTGAAGTTTTAACTGCTTCTAGGTTTATTTTTCTGAGAGAATATGTAAATAAGGCATTCCTTTAGAGTTTAAGTAAAGGAAATGAGTTAGAGTGAAAACATGCAAGTGAGAGCTTCACTTCAAGTAGGGTTTTTAAGTTGTTGGTGTGTTGTAAAATACTGCTAGAAGTGCCAGTGTGACTATAAACTAATATACTCCAGGCCACAAATACTTCTGATTATAAAATGCCCTTGTTTAGACACACATAGCTAAAGCCAAAGGCTGTATCAAAGTTCTGGCTGCCTTTGTAGCAAAGGTTAGAGGAACCCAAGCTTGTTCAGACTGGGCTGGTAAAAGATGCTGCTGTAAGACTGTATTTGAATTGTCTTACGTTGACCTTGCCCGTAGTCCTACATGCAGTATGCATCTGATAGACCCATACACATTGCGCAGAAGAAAATGTGTTGCTCTGTTTATAAAGATGCGCCTTAAAATGTTTAGCAAGTGTCCTAAGGATTAAAGAGTGTTAATTTAGATTAAAAATGCCAGATTTTTAATCCTACTTCAGTGCCTAGGCTGGTTTTTATTGGCTATTTCAAACTTCTTATAATAACATTCTGATCTACAAAGCTATCGAACTTCCAGTTCTGCCATTTATAGTCCCTTTTTTTGGTGAGCTATACTAACATTCATTTTCTCTCATCTAAAATGGGGATTCCAGACTCTCCAAAAGCTAGGAGGTGTGTTGAGAAGATTGGTTTCATTTTGCAATTCATACTTCTTCCATACAATCTTACTGTCCATCTGTGTGTGCTACAGAACATATTTTTTTCCCCTCTATGAAGTTTGTTAAATGGAACAACCTATTTTTCATTTGCTTTTTGAGAAAACACGGTTTTCTTTTACAGTGCCGTTACTGATTCATCATGGAAATCAAGAGGAGCAGAACTGGCAGCTTGTGGGTTACCCAGCTGCAGTTACATAGGAGTCCTTGTGGCTGTTCCTAGACACTGATCCTCAAAAGCATTGCTAGCATAGGATTCTCAGACTCTGGTGGTTGTATATTCACAGTGTTGCAAATTAGAGATGCCACAGTGGAAGTTAGCAGTAAGTTGTGTGTTACTTTACATTGTGTCTATGATCTAGGAGTTGCCACCTTTAATTTTCTCAGGCAGGCTCTCCTTTGCACTGTTAATGATGAGTTAGTTTCCTGTATGCATTAGCAAAACTTTAAAGGCACATTGGCTCAAATTAAGCACATCTCTAGAGATTTCTTTCATTATAGAGAGTGACAGCTATAATTGTGTATGGTTGACAATACCCTGTAACATTTCAGAGGAGCAGTAAGTAAGCCCATGGTAATTTCATGTTATCTCAGGACAGTCTTAGCACATCGTGGTGCAGCAACGGATGACGATGGAATCCAGTGTGGTACAGCCATGTGCTGTGACAAATGACCTACTCCTCTTGGTTGCAGATTCTAGAGCAGCCCAGGTCTTGTCATTGCTTGGTGGCCATTAGGCTGATGAATAAGGTGATTATGTTTTAATTAGGCATGTTGTCACAACCAAAGCCACTTGGATTTGGCACGTAGCTCATCCAAATGGAGACCAGGGCCTGCCTGGGGATTAACCAGGTCCAGAGGTTGGAGGACACCCATGGGGCTAATGCTGAAGCTGATCAGCAGAGATGCCTTTGCTGAGCTGTGCCAGCCTCTCTGTGGCTGGGTGGCTAGGATCTCCAACATTTCTGTAAGTATTTAGCTCCACTGAAAGGAAAAGAGATGGAAAGCAGAGTGTATGTTGTAATCTTTGCCACTGTTTATATTTTGGAAACTTCAGTGGTCCAAGAAAGTATTTAACCATCTTATTTAGATCCATGATTCCTATTTGGTACAGTGCTGATGTCTGCAAAAAAAATAGCCATTGCACTGAACAGCATTATCCATCATCCAGTTTTATTTCGAGTAAGGGAGGCACTGAAAAGTTTACTAACTTGGATAGGCAGGAGTGTATCGTTTTGCAAATGAATCAAAATGATCAAACAAAGAGTATGTACAAATTTAGAACAGGCATCTCCCTGTGCAGCCAACATGACATATGCACTGTGGTTCCTTAACCGCCGAGTCCTGCCAGCCTTTTTCACTCAAGCCACAAGCTCTAGAGAAACAGCTTGAAATGGAAAACTAAGCATCTGGATGGAGAAGTAAGTACAGAGTACAGTTATTTGAGATGTAAGATTCCTCATGGCTGATCAGATGAGAAGTATTAAACACGTTACGGGTTTGGTGGAGGAGTTTTGAGTTTACCACATTGGCCATGTCTCTGATCAACCCTCCGGTTGTTTTTGGAGCTGATCAGCCATTGTGGAGGGGGTAGAAGCAATCAATCATGAGCAGGCACAAGCTGTCTAGACAGACCTCCCCGCTGCCCATGAGATTTCATGCCCCAGCACATGAGAATTGCTGGAATGGAGTATCCTGTGTAAATGTAGCTGGATATTCTGGTTCTCTTACACATCTGTATATCTTTATGGATACTTCCAATAATGTGGATACATGCAATTCATCTTTGATGCAACAAATTATTCTGGAGATTAACTGTGGGGTTGAAAATAATACTTTATTTCTTAATAACGTGGTCAGTACTTCGCTATGCCTAGGAGTGGAAAAGCCTTCCTGAGGTGTTTTTTAAGCTTCAAACAACTAAATTGCACACTATACAAAAAGAAAACACGCAATCCAGCAGTTCTTGTGGGGTTATGTTATGCTGGCTATCTAGAACTTGTAATATGCAGAGTAGTATGTCTTAAAAGTAATTGAGGTTATTTCTCCTCCACTTGCTCTTTTAGAACAGTGAATAAATGAGTGGCAAAAATGAGGTGAAATGGGATGAGGTGAAAGATTGCGGTCTTCCTTTAAGGTAATGAAATAAAATTAGGCTGGTATCTGCAGAGAGGGAATGGTTTGCTTTCCCACACTGAATTCTAGCTTTGACTTCCCTGAGAAGTGTTTCCACATGGAAAGAAACTGTCCTCACCTTGAAGCCCTGCAGCTAAATGAGTGTTATCTGTGTGTTATTTAAAGCATTGCACGCTTCAGCCCTGACGTTCCAGTGCTGTTACTCATTGCATTAAAACCTGATCCAGCCACAGATTTGGTACAGCAGGTGTCTAGCTTAGCCAAGTGCAGACAGTTTTCCTCCCATGGTATATTCAGGACGTGGTGATTCTCAGGGTATTAAACTCTTTGAGGTGAAGCCAGTTTCTGTGTATTTTATGCAGGTTCTGCCATGGTGGGACCTTATTTCTAGGCTGGAACAATCAAAATGTTGCTATAAATATCGGTGAACAAAAGACATGCAGCTTGCCCATATTTTCCCTTAAGAAAAGGTTATCCCCATATTACCTGAAAGTATTCATGGAAGTTGTACTGCTTTTACAGTGCTCTCCTTATTCAACCAGTCAATAAATACAAACCCACCACCCCAGTGCCTGGGAATCATGGTGTGCCTTTATGTATGGGCCTGTCCAACCTACATCTGGAGGATTTTTAGTGGATGGGGGGTTTAGGTGACTTGCTTGGTACAGTAATGGAGGAGGAGGGGAGGATTAGCGGTCAGAGACAGCCTTTCTGCTTGGAGAGCTGGACTTGACCTCACACCTTCTGTCTCTGACCCTGTCCAGGGCTTGTGCATCAGTTTATCCTTGGAAAAAAGGTTTTAAGCAGGCAGAAGGTGAGGGTGACTTTCAGACAGCATGGGTCTGCTGCTTGTTTTATGTAGTGTGGGGAGACTGAGCATAAGAGGCAGATGCGTGAGGTCATCAGCTTATTTTTAGGTTGACAATAAGTGTGTGTTTCTGCGAGGGATGCTGACTATAGGGAATCAGGAATTAACATTTACTTTAGATAAGCTCTAATATTGACTAAATATAGAAGCCAATTTATATATTGTTATAGGCATCCTTCAGCAGGATCCTGGTGGTTTTCAGAAAGCCCTTTGTGGCTGCAGTAATGGCATGCTATAGTCAGGGATCTAAAACTTGGTGGACAGCAGGAGGTAAAAATAACTTCAGTTCATGCCCTTTTGACAAGGTGACAATTAAACTTTGCTTGTTTTTCATGTCACTGCTCCTGTCAAATAATTGTGGGCATAGTTTGTTTAATGTATCACACTGGGATGCCTGGACTAATTTAGTGTGTGTCAGGGAAGTAATTAAACATCTCGCCTGGTTCCATGTACAGCGTGCACAGCAGAACCAGCCTGGTCCCAGGTTTGTGGGTGCTGTTGCTGAGCACAGCTTATTCCCACCTGGGACATACAGGTCTGTAAATACCCGTAAGGAGTACAAAAAAGCTGGAGAGGGACTTTTTACAAGAACAGCCTTCTCTAGCGGATGGTGTCCCTGCCCGTGACAGGGGCTGGAACTGGATGAGCTTCAAGGTCCCTTCCAACCATTCCTTCATTTAGTGATTTATTTCTTGTGGAGGAGCCTTCACCAAAACTCCAGAAATACAAGCTTGGGCGTGATAGTGCCTGTCTGCATTTTGGAAGATACCCCAAGCCCTTTCCAATGTTGCTAGAGCTGCTTGGTCATTCTCTTCAGCTGATGGAGGGGCCTGGGAGTGAGCAACTTTGTTTTAACAGTGATGCTAAGAAGCAACTCATTAGAAATCAGCAGGTGAACGATGAAACTGTCACATCGACCTCCACATTTGTCTTATTTTCTGGCTGGTCTATGGGATGACTGGGTTCTTACTGCCAAATTCTTCCCAAAACCTCTTATACCCGGGCCAGTTACTGAGGTGTGTGAATTATGTTGCTCATAAACGTGAGAGCCTGCTGTGTTACCGCAACTGCTGTGCTTCTCTCTTTGCATTACTTGTTGTGAACATCACTCCGGGGATTACAGATTTCATTCTTAATTCCACTGATTTGTATTGAAATATATCTGCAAAAATAATTGTCCTAGGGGGTGGGGGGTTTATTTTTCATTTCTTGTTTTGGGTTCTTGTTTTGGGTTCTTGTGTTCTTTAAATTGCTGGCACCAACACAGCATCCTTCTTGCTATTCAGATGCTCAAATTTCATATTATTGAGCTGAATAACTGTGCTGCTTCTACTCTCATTTATTAAAAGCCTGGGCTCTTCAGGATAAGAGTGTTCTGATCTCTGCCCTCCTCCTGCTACATCCAGACACTGGGTAAAGTGACCAGTTGTTGTATAGCAACTGATACCATAACCAATTACTACTAATGCAGTGCGCAATAAGGGAAAGCAATAGCGTAAATGTGTCTCAGATAACCCATAACCCAAAAGGCAGTTATCCTTCCTACTGCAAATGATGGTATTATTTACACCCTGTGGGGCAGATTCTGCCACTTTTAATTCCTTTTGTGACTCACTCAGCATCTTGCAGGAGTGACCCCTTAATTTCATAAGCTTCTTCCCCAAAGCCTGGGTATTTCTTGCCTCTATGTGCAGCACACAATGAATTAAGCCATTTCATTGTAGACAATTTAGAAATAACAGTGTCCTGGAAGGGTCCTTGTATCCCAAATTATTTGGTGAAGGGCTCAAGCTTTGAGTGCCCCTGCACCTAAGTGTAAAGTGCCTTTTCTGTGTGAGAAGAACAGCTTTGGATCTCTCAGAGACAGTAAATAGGTTATTGTTCACCTGAACTTTTCGCACAAGGAGTATATGGTAGTTAACATGTGCAATAATAAATACTGAGTGGCTGGCTAATGAAGAGCAGATGTGCCAGGAATGCCAAGGAAAACCTTTGAAGGCTGCAGTGTAAACTGGGCTTTTCAACAAGTGGCCAAATCTTGTGTGACCACCAGGGTCTGTCTCAGGCTAACAGCTTTAGAAACGGAGACTGAAAAGGAAAGTAGAGACATGACTTCAAGGTACAAATCAGTGAGACACAGCATCTTGTAGAAAAATAGTGCATGAGAGGATCCACTATGTGGCTGGTATTGTGTGACTTTCTCATACCTAATGCATGTTTCCCACCTATGATTTTTGTTTTGATGTAGTGAAATGAGGTGAATGAGATAGAATCCACAATCAACTATCTCTTTGTAATTATATGCCTACCATCTTTGTCTTAAGCTGTAATTTCTTAGAAGACTAAGACACATAAGCTTAATGGCATCTTTAAGTCTAGTTAATTCCACTTAGATTTAAAACTGTTTCTGAAAACTGAACCATAGAACGGGTTGGGTTGGAAGAGACCTGAAAGCTCATCTAGTGCCAACCCGCTGCCACAGGCAGCAACACCAGTAAAGTAGAACACTCCACCAGGATAATAGTTAAGGTCCTGTTTTATAATGCTCTATTTGTTTTGTAGCTCTCATCACCACTTACTTCTCTGAGTATGGCCGCAGCACAGCTGGTAGGAAGGGTTAGTGTTCTGTGAAGTAGTGGCTCCATAAGCTGCTCTCATGGCATTGCTGTAAAACAGCCTACAAGGTGGCTTTTGCTACCTTGGGGAAGAGTAAACTTGGGCTGTGCTTAGCACTGGAAAGGGGCAGGTTGAAATCAGTGGGATTTTCACATGGGAGGCAATGCTTGCAGAATTTAATCTAAAGCTTATTCTTTTCATTGCAACACTGCAGTGAGTTGGTTCTTTTTGAGACTCTATGGTTGACCTGGGCATCTAGGAGACCGGGAGAGCTGTTGGTGGGTGGCAACTCAGATAATGATTGGGGCTGAGCTACATCAGAAAACTGTGATAAGGACCCGTTGTGTCTCCCTGTCTCAGGTACCTGGATTCTTGCCAGCCTGACCACAGGTCCTGTGGCAGGGCTAATCCCCTCTGGTACTGGACAAAACATGGTAATCAATAAGGGGATTTGATTTATCGTTTCTCTTTGATGTATTTTTCCAGGTAGCCTCACACTTCTCCCTGAAGTCCCAGAGCTTGCAGTAAAGAGGAGGCCTTCTGGGAAGAAGAAAACTCATAATTTCAGCATTCATTTCCTTTACTATATAATCTCCTTGATGTTACTAAGAAGATTATGAAGAAAAAACATAGGCTGGGGCAATGCCCCCTGACAGCTAGTGTCACATTTTTCTCCAACTCATATGATGCATTCAACAGCCTCATCTAGTCTGAGTTCAGAACTGAGCCATGGGTGAGAACTCACTAGTTAGCCAAGGAACATTAAGCAAGACAAGAGACAATGCCAGCAAGAGAGTTAAGAGCTTATCATCCTTCTTAAGCATAGGGATACGCATGAGTTATGCTTTAGAGCTATCCTATTTTCAGTTATGTTTCAGTGGTTGCTTAGGAGGTACTGACAAACGCTAGCTTTGGTGTAGTGCAGGTTGTATTTCTGAAGTTCCTCTGTAGTCACTGATGGGAGAAGGGTTTTATCTCTTGACCATTTTTGAAAGTCCAGCCTCAGGTGCTCTGAAATGGTGGAGCTTCACTTTTCCGTAACTGTAGCTCTCTTACCTTGGTAACCTGAGATCTTCCGCAACTAGTCCTGATAAGCATCTGTCAGTGGAAATGAAGGAAACAGGATTTCTTCATCAGTTTACTTAAGGTGGGGCTGGCACATATATTTGAGATGTAACCACCTGAGTCATATTGCGTCTGCTTTTGGAATACATTGCTGTATGGCTTGGAATTTTATCCACTTGCCTTCCTTATAGCATAGATACACAGAATGGATGAGGCGGGAAGGGACCTCTGGGAGTCATCTGGCCCAACCTCTCTGTGCAAGCAGGGTCACCTATAGCACATCCCTCAGGATTGCTCTCAGAGGGCTCTTGAGTATCTCCAGGGAAGGAGGCTCCCCAACCTCTCTGAGCAGCCTATTCCAGTGCTCAGTCACCCTCACAGTCAAGTTCTTTCTCATGTTCAAGTGGAACTCCACGTGTTTTAGTT
>JANRGW010003762.1:0-76396 GCA_024733675.1 Psilopsiagon aymara
GTGGTGTTTGTGGTGGGGATCCCCAGCAATACCTTCCCAAGAAGACATACATTCATCAGCCAGAGCCAATGCTGCAGGTGAACGTTTGTCCCTTCTCATGGGCATACGATGAAGGACCTGCAAACTTCCCAGCAGGCCTTCTGCTTGACAGAAAAGACAACCATCACATTCATGACAAACTTGATGTAGTTTTCCCTGTGTTGATTCCCCTGCTTCCTTCCCACCTCCCTGCACATTGCATCTCACAAATGAGCTGTGCTTCCCCTGTTAGCATCAGCCGAAGAAATGCAATATGACATGGAAAAGCAGCCTTTGCCTGCCACAGTCTGGTAAGCCTGTCTGTCTTCTAGGTATGATGGTGAGGTTTCTCACAATCCTTCAAGCACTTAGGCTGATCCTGCAAAATGCTGCAAACAGCAAGAACAGGGCTGCACTGACTCCGTAGCAGGGGCTGAAAAATACATTAGTGAATGAGAAGGGCTCAGATCCTGCAGTAGTGACAACAGTGTGGGACAGACCAGGCACAGAGTTAGAGCTGACTGCTGGGATTGAAATCCAAACCTATGACAGCCTTCAAAACTTTGAAGCATCTTTAAGAAGCACCCAAAACTCTGAAGCCAATAGTAGCCCTGGTGCTCTGCCAGCGCCCTGGCAGAAAATGTGCCCTCTTAGGTGGGTATGTCTGCCCAGCATGTTTACAAAGCACCAGCCAGTCCTGCTGGGTTGGTAGAGGGAGCTGCTGATGCCATGCAGCCCCAAGGAGAGCAGAAACAGGGAATATCCATGTTCCAAGCAAAGTCTGCTCTTTCTTGTGGTTTAGAGTACAGAAAAGTGGGTTGTGAAGGGCTGGGAACATCAAGAGACGAAATGCAGCACTAGGCATGGCGCACGGTTGTCAGTAAATTGTCTTTTGGTTGTGACTGCTCTCCTGTGGCAGTCAAGAGTAAGGTAGCTGGCCTTATCAAGGCTGTGTTAAGCCAGTATCAAAACAGTAGTGACAGCCTTATTCAGGGGACTTTGCTGTGACAGTTAACAGGAAGGGATTAAGGGGTGTCTGAGATGTAGACAAGGGTCCCACCTCCTAAGAGCCTGAATTGCTGATTGTTATAGCTTGGTCCCTCAAAGCCGTGTGCCTCAAGGGAAGGGAGGCAGCCAAGATGCTGTGATGGCATCTGGTCAGTACCAAAAAGCCTCTCTGCTATTTCAGGACTAATGGAGGGGTCACTGGGCACTGGGGGAAGGACTGCCGTAAATCATTATCTAATCTCCTTTCTGAAAAACGTGCCACCTCTGTACCACCCATCTGTATGCAGGTACCCATTGGTCAGAAACAATGTGAGCCCAGCAATGGCATGCAATAGGGGGAAAGCTGAAGGAGAACCATTTGAATTTTAATTAAACTGGATTCAGATCAAAATTTCCCAGAGACTATAAGGCAGATTGTCCCAAACTGGAGATCACTGTCAATCCCAGGAGACTGCCATAGGATTACCAATACTTTGTATTATATTTTAGAAGTCTGTCACTCTTCAAGTGAGAAACTCACTCCATGGGTTATTTTCCATGCGGAAATAATTCTGTAAGAGCAAGCTGTGCCCTAGGGCATTTTCAGCATGTAAATTCAAGGGAAAAAAATCCCACTGACTTTATATCTTGTAGTAAAGTATGAAATACTTTTATGTAGCTTGGTGTGAGCCTGGAGAGGGGCTTTGCAGCTGGACCCTTACAGCAACAGCAGGAACGAGCTGTGGTCTCCGAACAGGGAGGCCCAGATGTTGTCGCCGGGCCTGTCCCTAGCTCTAGCGCGACGTATTGCACAGGGAGGCTCCCCGTGTGTTTGCCGTTAGCAAGGCTGGGTGACCGGGGGCAGCTGTGCTCCCCCTCCTCCCTAGGCCGATCCGCAGCTCATAAAGCGCGGAGGAGCGGCGGGAGGGACGTGAGGCAGCGGCGCGCCGGTCCGCCAGCGGGTCCGCAGCGCCGCCCGGTGCGCTACGGCCGTACTGCTGCCGACCCCGCTGGGCCCGGGGAGCGCGGGCAGCCCCGGGGGCCGCACGTCCCTTCACTCCGGTCCCCGCCTTCGCCTTCCAGAAGGTCTTTGTCAGAGCTGAACAGCAAGATCTCCTCTGCCGTGCGGATATTGAGGCACACAGGACACAGTTCACCCGCTCTGAGAGGTGGGATGAGACCACAAGGTGATGCCATCTCCCCTTTGTGCCCCAACATGTTCCTTCTACCTGTGAGCCCTCTGTCACAAGCCCTCCCCTACCTTTGTCCAGCTCTACCTGGGCAAAGGGTGTCAGGTCCAGTGGTAGTGGTGAGGCCCCAAAGCAGAGCACAGACTGCTTTGCACATAGCAGCTCCGGCTTTGCTACAGGCTGGGGATACCTGCCAAGGGAAGCAGCCCATAGAAGCAGAAGCATTTTGGCAAAGGTTTCCTCACTGATGTGATGGCACCTTCCAGCCCTTGTTCCTTGCCATGCACCTCACAGCCCCTCTTCGTGCACCCTGCTAGGAAGTCACTCCATTACAGGCAATGCCCTCCTGATAGTTTCAGACATGCAGACCCTATCTTGTGAGGGTCATCTATTTAATACATTTTTCATCTTAAAACACATAACAAAAAAACCTACAGATGTCCTAATATTCACTGCACCGCTAGTTCTTTTCCTGTCTGCAAAGTTTAACAGCCACCATATTTTTCTTTCAGACCTTTGGTTAAGATACCATACAGCTTTGGCCAGAGAGGAAGCCATCCTCCTATTTACCATGTAAATAGTAAATATTTTACCAAGCAAAAGGGACCTAGTTCTCTATGGTTTTTATACTAACTTTTCTTTGCATTTTAACTCCTCATCTCACTCAACAGAAAAGCTTTCAGCCTGTCATTTTGTGTACCTTAAATTAAGCCTACATTGAGCAATCTGGTTTAGTGGAAGGTGTCCCTGGCCATGACAGGGGGGCTGGAACTAGATGACCTTTAAGATCCCTTCCAACACAAACCATTCTATGATTCTATGATTATTTGTAAGGGATTTTCCATGTCCCAGACCAGCTCAGATGCACATCCCCCCACAAGCTGGTGGTGCCACGAAGGCCTGCCCTCACACTGGGGCAGCAACCCTGCCTTTTCCCATAAGGAGATCACGTCTTCCTATTTTTCTGCACCTCCCAATTCCAGCTGCCTCCAGTGTCACTGCAAAGTGCAACCAAAAATCTATACTTCTTCAATATCCCATGTATTGCCCAGGAAAGCGCTAATAGGAGAGGCAGACCACTTGAGATGCCGATCGATAGACCTGCTTGATTTTGATGGTAGGTGCCTTACTAAGTGCAGCACTGTCTAAACCTTCAATTAACCTTCCCTCGCCTCTCTCTGCCTCCTGACAACCACAGTGGTTAAAACCTCTTCAGCCTCTGTAAGTGGACCACTGCCTAATAAAAGGCTGCAAAATGCCAGCACATCTCTGATCCACTTCAGGAGGTAACTGTTAAATGCTGAAAAGAAATGCGGTGAAGGAAAACTTCCCCATGACTCCAGTCATACGGAAAATAGGGACAACAGGGAAGAAAGGGAAAAGCAGGTTTTAAAAAATACCTTAAGAGGAATGGGGAGTTTAAGACCTTTCAAAAAAAAAAAAACAGTTTCAGGTGAAGCCCATGACCCCATTATTCACAACGGGGAGACAACTTTTCAGAAGTTACCTAAGCATCCATCTTTTCCCAAAATCGGGCCCACAGCAGTCACTTCAATACAGGTGTCTGAACTAAAGCATTTTTGGCTGACCTGGGAGAGAGGGAGAAGAGAAGTTGCAAGCCATGAGGCAACACTCATCTTTGGATCTGTTTTCTGTCTGATGCTGTGACATATCCCAGGGCTGCAGGTAGGGCTGATGGGAGAAATGCAGATGCTCATCTGCAGAGATTATCGGCAGTCACCCTGAAGTGAAGCAGGATCCAAATGAGAGGGTAAAAACAAGATTGAAAGAGGGCAAGTGAACACACTATCAGGAGTAGAAGAGGGACAGGAGGCTTCTGCAAGCTAGAGCTGTGCATCCAGCTAAAGTGAGCATGCTTAGCTTCCTGCAAATTATGTAGGGGAGTGAGATTTCAGGCTCCCTCATGCCCATCTCCACCCATTAAACAAATGAGTGTTTACTGAAAGGAAGAGAGTTTTTCCAAACCCCTCATTTCAGAAAACCTCTTCTTCCTTATGGACATCTCCCAGTAGAAGTGTCTGTCAAGCAGAGAGGAGCAACTCTGAGAGCTGCTGAGGTTTTACAATCCTCCTTTGACATGCCCCAGGGAGCAGAGCTTGCTTGGCATGAGGACCCACGAGAGCAGCTCCAGTTTTCTGCCTTCTGGTTCAACCCCTGGATGATCACCTGTAGGCAATCACCAGCAACCTGTGCTGGGGTAGAGAGAAGGCTCCAGAGGAAGGGTAAGGAGAGACTTGCAGCATCAGACACATTTATGACCAAGTTCTTTCAGCCATGCACATGAAGATGTGTCCTGCGCAGCTGCAGACTCTAGAAGAAGGGGATCTGCTTTTCAGGTCTTGCTACCAAGAACAGAAGGCCAGCGACTGACCTACCTAATGGAGAGATGGTAAGACTCGGTGAGGCACCTGTGGGTAATGCAGCCAGTTTTGCTTATTGCATGTTGGAGGCCTGATGGGGTAACCCTTATGGGAGACAGGGAGGGGAGCAGCCCATGCTGTTATAATTATAGAAGATCGTTAGAAGGTCATGAATATGACTTTTCATGCCACGATTGAACAGAAATGCAGCATCTTCCTGTTCTAGGACCTCCAAAGCACCTTGCAGAAATGGACAAATATTCCCCATCTTCTGGAGGCTCTGGAAAGAGAGGGAGAGCCTTCTCCTAAGATAGCACCGGCCATGTGAGCCACCATTTCTCCTGATGCGCCTCTGCCAGCAATGGCTGGAGGTCGGGGTTGGGGGAGGCTCCTGGGCCATGACTCAGTGTGGGGCGCAGCTTGGAGCACTGAGTCACTCCATGGCCACCTCCAGTGGAGGTGACAGGTCACCAGACACGTCACTAGCAGCAGCCTGTCATCTGTTTCCTGCTTGCTTGGCCTGGCCATTGCTCTGTCCCCATGGCTCTTGGCTGCCTGCAGGAACCAGGGACCTGGTGGCACCAAGCAATGAACCCTGTGCCTGATCCAGTAGCAACCGGATATGTCATGTCAATTACAAGGCAGCGAAGTGTCATGTTATTAACAGGAGCACAGAGTGGTCCTTATGTAAAAATTCTCCCAGCAAACTGCAAAGTGCATTGAACAGTTAACAGCTGGAGGGAGATTTTATTTTTAAATTTTTTTATTAATTAATTTATTTGGGGGGGTTTAAGGTGGGCTTTTCAAGAGGTTAATTTTCAAGATCTATTTTATTTTTTTCCTCCTCTTTTCTCTCCACTGATGAACTCAGAATGGCAGAGTGGTTGAGGTTAGAGGGTCTCCAGATTGCCTGAGCCAGTCCCCTGCTCAGACAGGGTAGCTGCATGGGGCTAGGTCTGACCAGGTCCACTAGGACCTAACCCCTAACCATACGGCCTTCCAGGCAAAGCTTCTTTCCAGCCAGTTGGCCTCTAGTATGTGCTAGTGTGTGGGATTATTCCCCTTCAGGGGCAGGACTCTGCATTGTCACTTGCTGAGGTAACCATCTCACTACTTCTTTAGCCTGCCAAGGTCCCTCCAAAGGGTACCATGGCCATCTGGCCATCCAGTGTGTCACAGACTGTCTGGGGAATAGAGACTAACCTCAGTTCAAGTCTAACTTTCTAGCTTTTCCTGAGCATGCAGAGAACCCTCAGTCCTTTCTGGAGCTGTGACTAAAGCCCAAAAGGACATCAGTGGAAACTACATGCAAGGTGTTTTCCATCTTGGGGCATGGACTTCCCTGATAGAGCAATTCAAAACACATTCTCACCTGACCAGCCCCAAACATACTATAAGAGCTTCTTGCACAGAAGGCCTTTCAAATAGATCTGGACCAAGGTGGGAGATGTTAATTTGGGAAAAGAAGCCAGGAAAGATACTCAAAAGTATAACTGGTCCTACCCTCGCACCCAAGCCACTATTATCACTGTGCTGAAGCTGCACTGCTTTGACCATGCTTTGGTGGCTGCTTGATGCAATCTATGAGAGAGAATAGTGTCAGGAGAGGAGATCCTGCACACAGACAGTGTTGTATGCCTCTTCCAGCTGCCTGAGTTGTGCCGGAAGATAAACACATGCTCTTTCTCTGGAGCTTTCTTCTCCAGGAGAAAAACAGTGATCAGCACTGCACTTCAGCCTCAGATGTCCACTGCCTGGCAGCTGCGATTACCATGAGGACATGCCAGGAGTGCAAACAGGTGCCCCAGGTTGGAGGGCATCACAAGATGAAGACCAGGCTTTCTGCCCAACTGAGGTCTGGTGTGACCTGCATTGCCCCTGCCCTGAATGATATTCCTGAGACCATGGGCTGCCACATGAAGAAGGTCTGGCACTGGGAGTGGGATGGTGACCCAGAACAGACAGTGGGGACAGACCAGCTGTGCATCATTTGCTCATTTAAGGTGTCCAAAAGTGTTGGCTTACCCCAGCGGTGATGCAGTCCAAACAGCGCTGGCTCTGATCAAACAGGAGCTTGATGAAGACCTTCTCCAGGCACTGCTGGGGTTGAAAAGCAGCCCTGCGTCACAGGACATAGAGAACAACAGGCAGCTGACTCTGCACCAGCTCTGTGCTGGTTATCTGCAGGGCAGCGGGAGTGTCTCCATTTAGGGATATGTTTGCTTTGCCTGACTGTAGCAGTGTGATAGGGGCTGCGGCGAGAATGGGGCCCCCCGCCACTCCTCCATGGACATCCATGCGCACAGGCAGACCCTTGCTCCCATCCCAGACTTTCACTGGATCCAGCCCATGGCCATGTGCCTGCCTTCTTCATGCTTTCAAATGTGTCTGCACTGCTTAAATTTGTCTAGTCTACCCCACTCTAACCTCCACCATGAGGAATGGGAAAGCACGCTTACCAAGTCCTAATTGTTCCACCTCTCTGAAAGGCAGAGATAAATGGTCATATTTTGTTCAGTCATTAGCAAAATCCCAGTGCCAGGGTCAGAAACTGGTCCCGCATGCAGTGCTGGGATTGCACCCTAGCCTCGGCACCCTCAGTTTCCCCCTCATCTCTCCCTTGGCCCCCCCTCAATTTCTTGGCCAATTTCAGGAATAAATGGCTGGTTAATGGAAGGGGACTGGAAGAATTGATCTGGCTCAGCGTGTGCCATAATGACAGGTTATCAGGCACATTGATCCCGCTCCCATTTCTGAGCACTAGGAAGGAGGCTGCAGCATCCCACAGCCCCAGAGACTGAGCCAAGTGGTAGCCTCCCAGAGCCTGTGTGTCCCAGGGCAGCCCTCTTTTGGGGCATGGAGGCCTTTTTTGGTATGACCCGAGGCTTGGGGCTGGATGTCTCTTTTGAGTTGTCATGAGGGGGACTGACTTTATACATTTTGGATGCCCTTTTGAAGCACTGAAATGTGGGGTCTGGAAACAACACTAGCTGTGTTGTTTCTTCACTGCCAGGTAGTTTCTGAATTGATGGAGAGCTTTGATTAGTGTATGTACTTCCTGAGTTCTGCTGAGGGACAAATCAAATGCAGTTGTGCTGGAGCCAATGGTATAAGACCTTTTACACCCAAAGAAGTAAGTTTCCCTGTATACTAAAGCTCATGCTGAAGAAAAATTTGGAAAATATGACAACCCAGGGAAAGCTCCTTGGTTTTTTATCGTGGGAGCTGTTATTTATCCCAGTCATGCCAAATGAGTGACTTGGGAAGTGTAGATTTGGTTACAGTCCTGAAGAGCACTGGACTGTAACAGCCAAACAAATCATAGGAAAGTGTTAAACTAACCTTCTGCCATCCCGTTATCAAAAGAAAAGAATAAAAAAGGAGATAATCCTTGTTTAAATATCACAAGCAGCAGCTGAGTCAGTGGGAGCTTTAGGCTGGAAATGTCAGAGAGGAATTTAGATTTTCAGAGCAGTTGCTGCTCTGCAATTATCATAAGGCACTTACAAGGACCCCTTGTCTCTCGTTGCCCTCAACCAAGCATCTGCAGAGAGGGGGAGTAGAGACAAAACACATGGCCCTACCAGGGACAGATAAGGGAAACTGAACTGAAGGCACAAGGCAAATCCCTTTAGGCTATGGCTGGGCTCCTGTCACTGTGCTGAAGAGACATAAGCGGGAAGGAAGGGGTCAGGGAGCTGGCAGAAGGCAAACCCACAGGAGATACAGGGAAGCAATATAAGCAAAAGGAGATTGCTGGAGAAAAGCACATATTGGCTCCCCCCAGAAAAGGCATTTGTTTGCTTCTGGTGATGTTTTGCAGTTAGGAATGAAAAAGGAAACAGAACAATGAAGATCTGGGGAGTTTTTAACCTCTTCTTCTCTGTGGTACTTTTCCTCCTGTACCAGCATACCTCGTTGCCATCTAGCATGTCCCTGATGTAAATTAAATAAGTGAAAGTACTATTAACTCTCCTGAGGCAGTCACTGCCTGCACCAACAGGGTAAGGGGGAAGGGTGAGCACTAGAAACACATCATTTCCACATCATTAAGTGATGCAGGGACATGTATTTTCCCAACTGGTGCATGTGGGAAGGCTAAAGATTTCCTCTGCCAGGATGGTGTATTCTTGCCTGTCTTTTCTCACTAGAAAAGTGAGGGTTCCAATACCAGTCTTGGCACAGTGCAAGGTAGAAACACCTCTGTAATGTTATGCTGGCAGGAGTTGGTAGGGGTCTGCCCTGTCTTCTTGGCTGGGGACAGTAGGTACCCCTGCTCCCAGCTTTGTGCTTTGCGGTGATGGGCCATGACAGCCTTATCTCCTCCTGCACAAAACACTGGTTGTGCAATCCCCTTTAGTCTTACCTTGTCCTGTCTCTTTGTCTGATGAACACAATCTTCAGGTGAAGTACTTGTTCTAGTTAGGACACTTCAAGTAGAGGGGAACATGGCTTTCCCAATGCCCATCTGGCTTGCTTACCATTACTATTTAAAATATATACATCCTACTGACTTGAACTTTTCTTCTTTAACTTTCAGTTACTGATCTTTATGTTCTCTTCTCTACTTGATTAAAGGATTTGTATGTGAAAAGGACAGTCCTATGATTGGGATGATAGGAAATGTTATCTTGCTTACCCTGCTTTTCCATCATGTCATCCCAGTAGCTTAATGGCAGAATTACTGAAGTTAGGCATCTTGTACCAGTATGGATCTCAGACTCTTTCGTTTCTTTACTTACTTTCCATGACTGTGGATCAATAAAACCTTGTTGATACACCTTGAAAATCCAGAAGAGAAGCACAGGGCTTTGATGAGTCATCCCCTTAAGCCTGCTAGGTAGAATGAACCTTGCCATGGGTGATACATTTACGTTCATCCTCTAAAAAGGAAAGAAAAATATTTTCTCATGTATTTACTTGATGACTGCCTGTTAGGAATAACAGATGAGATCCTGAGCAGATGTGAATCAGTAGGAAAGCATTGATTTCACTGTGAAATGCTGGTGACAATTTCAAATTCAGAACTGGTTGTGTCTCCGTAATAGATCTCAACCACTCGATGCTGAATGCAAAATGCCTTTCTGCCTGTAAACAGATGATGAATAAACATTGGTATGAAGTCAATATGGTGACATTTTCATAGGTCTGAGACCCCTTGTGTGACTCCTAATGCTAAAAACACATCAGACCTTTTGTTTGACAGGTGGATGGTTTTTATCTTCCAGTGCCTGAGGAGAGAGGGAACCAAATGGGTAAGAAGTCAGCAATTCTATTCATGCCAAAGTAGTACTGAGCTGCATTTCTCTGGTCCACCTTGCTGACCTGCTGCTGTTATGGAAGATGGGAAGAGGGGAAGGAGATGTGTCTATGCCAAAGAAGTGACATGTTCATGTAGAAAGAGAGTGTTGGACAAACACTGACGAACCACTGATGGAAACTCCTTGGCTGCTTCTAGGATCATTTGCTTCTATGGCTAGTGAGGGTGGGTGACTGGAAAATTGAGAGGAAAACAACACTCAGGAGAATGGCCCAAGAACAGATGTGGGGTCCAGACCCATCTCAGCCATACTCTGCGGCCTTGCAGTGCAGGTCCGAACAGTCACAGGGGGCTGGTGACTAGTGGCAGTGGGTCAAAGTCCCTTCTGATCCCATGCCATCAGCTTTGGCCATGCTAAGACCACACCAACACACAGTATTGTGAGGAATCTCCAGTCCTTCTGTGAGAGCAATGGGAACTTGCCTTGTGTCCTTGTCTTTCTCTGTTCTGATACCACCATGTGTTACATAAATTATGTTTTACTCCATGGTGTGGGTGCATGAGCAAGAGGTTTAAACACATCAGGCCAGACACCACGATCACTAGCCATGAAGAGATTAAGTATCCAAAGACCCCTTTCAAGAGTTAACTTAATGAAGTAGCATGGAAACTTAATGAACTTTCAAGTAAAACGGAGACATGCCCTCAACTTTCTCTTTTTATCTAGAGAAAGAGTTGGAGGATCCAGGTTGCTGCAGACTTCATAGAGCCGAGACTTCCAAGGCTCTGGATCAAAAATAAGCACTAGCATGAGTCCATTTTTCCCTGTGTATTCAGCAATGCAACGGCCTGATGGGCAACCAGACTGCAGGTAAGAGGACTGAGAGAAGGGGAGAGCCAAATATTCTCATCGATTTCTGCATCTATTGTCTACTATTAACTGTTTTTTTTTCACAGCTGCAGGTTACAGAGATTACCAGTGTTGAGGCAGAAGGCAGGAAACTAAGGCAGTGAGTTAAATGACTTGCCCACAGCCATGCAGTGAGCAGTCAGAAAGGCAGTCTTATGTTTTTGGCAATAGGATTAGTGCCGGACATTTGATTTGTCTTGTCAGGATGTTTCTGATACTTTCAGGAAATTGTTGACCTGCTCAACCTTTTTTTGTTTTTTATTGTTGTTGTTTTATTTTTTTCCCAGAAGAGCAAATTTATGAAGCTCAACGTTCAAAACTTCTGTGCCAGGTTTCTATATAATTACAGTTTCTGGAGGGTTTTCTACCTCTCTGGGAGCTCCTAGGCTCCTCCTCAACCTTTCCTCCCTTCTCAAAAGGTCTGCATCTTATTTATGATTAAAGAAAACTGACTCCAGGAGCTGGGAGTAAGCTATTTGGTATCACAAACAAATTAAAATCATAAGGACAGGTAGTGCAGGAGGAGGCCTGCTGCAGTGAATATAGGCTGCCTTTCCTCATAAAGGTGACATTCTCTAATGACCTTGTTTAAAGAAGTTGTCTACAAGGTGAAATACTGTGGGTTAGGGGTGTCAGCAGTTCATTTTACAACCCCACAAAATGCATGCTCCAAGAGACAGTGCATTTTTTACCACCAGCTGCTCCTCTCTGTCTGCTTGCTGCCCACATTTCCAAGGGGAAATTGCTCCTAAGTGCTTCCCCATTGATCCAAGACAAAATGGCTGTTTTGGATTCTGCAGCAGTGGGTGAATCATCAGTACAATATTTCTGAATTTTCACTCTCCAGGTCCATTTCCTGAAACACGGAGAGATTGCTGCTGCTTTTGTTTCTGAAAACTCCAGGCTAAATTCTCTCTTTCTGGGTAAATGTTAAGTGCTTTACTCCATATAAGCAGCCTCCCTTCCCTCTGAAAACCCTTTCCACAAACCATTTACTATTTTTATGGAAATGAGGTTAATTTCTTCTGAAATGTTGATTGCTGTGAAAACTTCCCAGAATTGCCCTTTCATTGTTGACCAACAAAAGGAGATTCAATGAGTTTTGTGGAAAAAATTGAGCAGAATTGAGGCAAAATTTGAAGAAAAATTGTATCTGAATGTGGAGATGAAAACAGTTTGGAGATCAGGCAGCCTCATGCTTCAAAACTGCAGATGGGAGGGTATTTTTTATGGGTAGTAGGAATATTTTCAGATTTAGCTAAAGACTAATCTGGCCTTCTGAGATGTGAGGTCTTGGACACAGAGGTATGCATTTAGCTGCTGAGGGTATTGGCCTTGATTTGCAAGTCATTGGTTCGCCTCTGTGGGGCATATCTCTCTTGTACACTACACTGTGAAAGTGTACTGACACATACTGGGGCAGAAAGGCACTGAAGGAGGTTGCATACCCCTACTTGATCTCGTCTTCAGGAAAAGTGTATCTTCTGCCATGTTTTCTATAATGTAGTTGGCTTTTTTTATTTTGCCTTGGGATTTACCCACTGGCTGGAAGAACGATCCCTGTATCAGGCCTCTTCTTGTCCCAGTGGTCGACACTACAAAGGGGAATGGAAGGCCAGGACTATCTGATCTGGCTGAACTTTTCTCCCAGGGTGGCAGGAAACATCTCACTGCCCTTACTAAAAGGCTAGCGCATCTCTGCTGCTTGCAGCCCTGTTTTTCTCCTGGGCTTGTCAGTTGTGAGAGAATGGGAGCACGGAAGTCAGTGTTTTCTTGATAATAGGAGGCTGCAAACTTAAGAGGGAGATGAGGATTTTGGTTTTTTTTCCTCCTGCTGCTGCCCCAGTCCTAGGGAGGCTGAAATGAGGTGAAGGTCTGAGGTGTCATTATGGGCTATTAAACTCCTTTGTAACACTAGGGAATGTTGAATAGAGCTGTGAACGGATAAGAGGAAAAAACATCTCTTGATGGAACTGTCTAACCATCCCTGAAATTGCTTCATGTGGCAGACTGTAATTATTCATGCTGCGGTGGGGAAGAGGAAGAAAGAGCAACAAGGAGGCCTGGGCACCCCACAAAGCCATCAGGGTTGCACTGGTTGTGACGGGAAATGGCAGCTCATTCTCACATCAACATACACTGTCCCTTTCTTTGACCCATGGTAAGGCACTCTCACAGCACAAATCCTGTCTCTGCAGCTCCCTGGGCCACAGGACAACTCCCACCCTTGCCAGTCTAGACTGTAAATGCCTTTGCCACTGATTCACCCTCGGACTTGTATCAAGACCACAGGCTGCTGCATGAAGATGTCTCCAACTTGGATGATGAGGAACAGTAACTTGGCAGGAAGTGCTTTTCCTCTTGATCCCCGTACCCAAGGTACTCAGGAATGGTGATTATTGCAAACAATGCTTGAGGATGCAAAAAATGACCACATGGATGCAGTTAAAGTAGATGATATCTTGCTGTTCTCTCTGTACTGCCAACCCTGCATCCAGTGGAAAGTGAAATGAGCCTTCCAACGATTATCAGCACTCTGTACCTTAATGCCATTTCTAGATTCTTTCTGGGTCTGCTTTACCTTTGAGGGAGGCGCAATTTATGGTCTTTTCTGTCAGGGGACTGGTGCAGTGAAGTAGTGTCCAATAGTGTTTGCTGTTTCTGTTTTATGTCAGATTAATCCCTTAAAACACACAGCTGGATACACATGTCACCCACACACATTCAAGGGTGATTGTGTAGTTAGGGTGTGAGAAAAAAGCATGTTGAAGACCCATACATCTATTGTATTTCCTTCGTAAGGCTTCCTAAAGGCTCCTCTTCCTCATTAGCAAATCTGGTAGTTAGTCAAACATGACAGAAGCTGAGAAAAGTGTGTCTTCTTTTAACCAAATAGGCTCACACCTCCTCCCCAACCACTTGCAGAAGTCATATCTGATAGCAGCAGAACTTAAACATGGACCCAAACAGGTGATTTATAAAGATGTAGAACCACAAATATATGGGAATGTCCAAGCTGTTGGTACTCTCCAAAAGGTGGGACTTTGCCTGGGAAGCCCACACAGGTGGAAAATGTGTTAAGGAGCTTTGCAGTGGACTAGCTGGAAAAAGCAATGCCTATCCTTTTGTAGCTTTGCTGATAACACTGCAGTGAATGTCACCCACTCGCTGCACACCTTTCTTCTCAAAGCAGAACTTGCTGCCACTTGATTCTCCAAGTTTACCTCCTTTGTCAGCAACTCCAGGACAGGAGAACCAACATGATTTTTCCCCTCTTATCAGAGGGATAAAGTCTTACTGTCACTCCTGGCAATCTGGAAGTTTTGTCCTTGGTTGCATGGAAAACAGGACTTCATTGGCTGTGTGGAGCCTCTATGCTGGGAAGTGTTCCTGTACAATGCATGACTCTCATCACCAGACAAGAATGGCAGGGTACAGATTAGCAGGGCTTAAAGAAGAAAAAAAGCAGTATGATTCATCTTATATATAAAGAAGAGGGATTAAAAATCAAGGACTTTGGGATAACTAAGTAGAAAACTCATAAGCTTAAATAAAGTGCTGGATTTCACAAGGAGAGAGACAATATGTAATGAGATGAAGGGAAAAGAGAAAATATATGCAAAGAAATTCCATCTATTCATACAATAGTCTCGAAAACTTTTCTGATGTTATCAGCACTTTTTAAAGCTACAGTTTGTCGGAAGAGTGTTCATATGTGATCTCTGAATATGTTACACAGCCTGCAGGGTGGCTGAGTGACTCTGTGTTCCCGTATTTATTAAAGTACTTTACTAATTTTCTGAATTCTTTACATGAACTGACATTTTAAGGCTATCCTTTCAGCAAATTGATTACAAATTTGGATAACTGGAACTTGCTTTGATGGCTGATTTTAGGTTTATCATCCCTGGCACATGCTGTTCTAAAGAGACCTTTAAAATAAGACAGTTACCCAAAAAAAAACATCTAGCAAAATGATTTCTCTTTCCAATTTTAAGGTAAGAAAACATTATGCAGAAAAAGGAGATTAAATTCATTAAGTAATTTGAAGTTTTTCTTTGCCCTAAAATCAAACTGAAAACCTCAAACAAAAAATGGCAAAATTTCATATTCATATACATTCATACAATGTTTTAAAGGTAGTGCAATCCAGAAGAGTTCATCCAGAATTACAAGTTTCTTTGTTTCTCATTGGCAATGCTCAAGGGCATCTTCTTCAACAAAGCAAACAGGCAATGGCTGCAAGAGACATCTTCTTTACTTTCTTTATATGATTACTTTACTGGCATTAATGGACTTACAGAACATCCAGTGAGGGCTCCTTGTCGATGTATGAAGCTTGATACACAAGCTTAATTTTGTCGTCTCTTCTGGAGTTGGTTTTTCTTCCTGCCACTATTCGTAGATTATCTTCAGATGTCCAATATGGTCTTGGTTTGCTTTTAACTCATATGAGAGTTCCACAAGAGTTTCCATATGAGATCAACTTCCTATTTGCTAGGAAGCCCTAACAGCAAAGTGGATTCAGTCTGTCTGAGGCAAAACACTGGTGCAACCTATGACAGCTACCTGTTTGATTGAAGCAGCTGTTTCTGACAGTCTGCTTGACTTTAATTCCCTCTATATCAGAAAAGGTACTGAAGATGAACGTAAAAACACACTAAAGTCCAAAAATTTGGCCTCTGGAGAGGATGAGATCTCTTGTGGGGTAAAAAACCAGCATGAATTGCTATGATTGACTTCTGCAGGATTGCCTGGGGTGGCATCCCTCTTCACTCTGGATGTGATTGGGGTAAGATAGCATGAAAATGCACATCATGCCACTTGAAAATCCTGTCTGTGAGATCCCTGAGAAAAGCCTTGCTTCAAAAAAGTCAGGACAGTACATGGAAACATAAGAGAGCGTGGATGGCAATCTGCCTGAGATCCTAATCTTTTTAAGTGTCCTTGAAAGATTAACTTCAGCAGAAGCTAAGCAGCATTTCATATTAATGCTGTCCCACAGTCATCCCCAAACCCCTTCATTCCCTTAGCCAGGAGGCAATGAATTTCTGAGCAGGTCATTGAACCAGGCTGTAAAAGACAGCCATCACTCCTTAGGTGACAGTTGTCTCACAGTGGCAACGCGAAGCAACGCTGAAGATCTTCTGTTCTGTGCACCTGTCAGAACTATCAGGCTCAAAAAGGCTGTGAAAAATTGCAGCCTGCAGCGAGCAAAGGCAAGACAAGGATGCCTATCTAAGGCGGCAGCTTGGAATTGAGTGCTGGTATTGTGGCACAGTGTTCCCAGCACCCCAGCTTGTCCAGCTACCATGGTCCACCTCAGCCAGTGGCAGAAAAAAAATCCACCATAGGATTGTGTTAATTCATTTTCCCCAGTAAGGGGGTCCTCAAAGCCACCTTAGCAGCCAGGAAGTGAATGGGCCTGCAATGCTTCTCCTTCCCCTGGAGCTAGGCAGTGGGGATGATTCAGGATCTGCCCCAAAATATCTTCTGAGAAGATACTGAAACACCATGCAGCATTACCCTCCATCACTTTGGTGGGTTTTATCTAGTGTTTTGAGCATCCAGGGTTTAGCAGAGGACAAACAGAAGGTTTAGGAGTCTCAGAGGGGATTAGGGATGAAATTAAAGCAAAAGCAAGGATGGCTCTTCGTGGGCAAGATGGTACCACATGGGAGGGTGTAGAATCTGAGGAGAGAGAAGCCCTGATAGCTGCTTAACTCCTTCTTCTGGTTTCCACTGTACCGAATGGCAGGGTGTCCTCAGTACCCACAATAAGAGAAGCTGCTCCACTTGAGTTAAAGTTACTTTTGCTTCACTACTAGACCAAATCTTTAGCTGCTGTTCACTGCTTACTTCAGCTTCTACCAATCCCTAGCCAGCTGGAGCTTCCCAAGCTGCCTTGGTGGGGCTGGCAGCATTGATCACACTATCTGATATCTGGTGTTTGCAGATGGCAAATGTCAGGAGCTTTGTAGCCCTGAGGAGGTCAACGGGATCCTCCAGGGCTTTTGTCACAGCAAAAATCATCAGCAGTCTGGCATGAACTTGGCTGTCCCACAAGGGAAGAATGAGCAACCCGCCCTAACCAGATGTCTTCAGCAGAAGTCTTCCAAAACAATGCTGTGGTCAGCAAGGTTATGGGTCAGCAAGGTTGTGGGTGAGCAGCCAGCTGGTGAAAGTGCACCAGCTTCCCTGCTTGCAGGCATTTGTGCCAGCCCATGTCCTGTCCCCAGTGTGGCAGTGGCTTACACAAAGCAGAACTGTGGGTTCGCACGACACTTGTTTGGGATAGGAGAGTTGCTGCAAATCCCCAGAGAGGAAAAGGCTACTTTTACTCACATCAAAGAGAGTCCTGGGATGGGTCCTGAGGTGCCACCCACTGTCACAGCCCCAGCTGTCTGCAGGCATTTTTCTCTTACGTGTTACTTCAAGAGCAGCAAAGCCCTTGGGAGGGCAGGACTGAAAGGGTTTTCCAGGTTATTTTCTCTATAGATTTTTCATCTCTGAAGGCTCAATGGGCCCAATTCTGCCATCCTGCTGTTACTGCTATGTGGCCAAACCAAGACATGAGGTGATGGGAGAGCACTGAAATGCACAGAGTTTTCAGGAGCCAGGCATCAGCAGGTGCATACATGAGAGCAGCATCCAGTCCCACAGCTGCCTTGGGGGAATCAGTGTTATTTTCTTATTTCTTTACTGCCTCAATGACAAGGCAAACAAATTAAAAAAAGGGCTGGAGAGGGCTGAATCTTTTCCTTCCTTCTATTTTGTCCTTTCACAGATCAAAATCCTTTCAAGCAACTTTCAAGTTGAGAAAGCAAATGTGGACTGAAACACAGCACAAGAATGAACTCCATCAAGAAAGGGGAAAAAAACAGAGTGGAAATGTTTTGGGCACAGGCAAACAGGTGGGGGGAGTGTCTGGTCTCTGAAGGCAGGGTGTCTGCAATCTTTGCAGCGATTAGATTTAATGGGACAGAAACGTTTCTCTCCTTCATGTCCCCTCCTCCTCTCAGCCTGAGGGGGAGAAAGGAGGGAGGTGGTGATGGGGAGGTGGCAGAGGGAGAGAAGGTTTGAAAGAGTCTTTGACGTCAGCCCTGCCCTATAAAGAGCTGGCAAGGAGCTGGAAAGCAGAGAGCAGAGCTCACGGAAGAGCAAAGATGCCAACCCCGAACATCTCCACTTCTGCAGCCAAAGGCTTCCGAAGGGCAGTGTCAGAGCTGGACTCCAAGCAAGCTGAGGCCATCATGGTAAGACAACCCTACCCCACTTCTTTCCACCACCCCCTCCCCTCCAAAAACAGCAGCCTCTCCTGTAGCTATAGGAAGAGGCAGCCAGGGACAGATGGACAAACACTGCCTTTGTGGGAGTTCCCCCACATGGGCACCTCTGGGCTTCAGTCTGGCAAAGGGAAATTACTTGAACAGTTCTCTCTACATACAGGTACATGTGAAATGCAAACATTTAGGGGGATGAAATGCAACCTCCAACTTCTCCCAACCAAAAGCAGGGTAAATAACCCATAGACTTAAGGCAAGAATAACAAGGAATCCACAATGTGAAAGGCAATTTGAAAATCTTAATGTTTTCCTGGTCTCAAGGCAATGAACTGCAGTGACTTTACTTGTTCTAGCATAATGTAAAACTGTGGCTGCTATTTCAGACAACATATGAGGCAAAGGCAGTTTAATCAGTTTGTTCGCGCTGCTGCGTCCACGGTTGCGCTCTCTCCCAGCACATCCTTCCCCTGTTTCTGTTCTCAGCCCTCCCTGACACGGACCCAGCCCTGGGTTTAGATGGTGAAATGATTCTACACACACCAGATCTGTATGTATCAGGGAAAGGAGATGAAAACTTCCTGCTGATCTGTCAAGTGCCTTTAGAAAGCCAAGTCTGGCCAAAACATTGGACTGTCTATAGGGACAGGGACGTTACACCTCCTAACCCAAATGCCAGGGCAGGCAGGAGGAGACTGAGGCTCCCAGCACAGAACAGTCCTGTGGGTCACAGATATGACCAGGCTGCAGGCAACCCTGGAGGAGCCAGAGCAGATCGTAGCAGTGGGTGCACCAGGAAGAGACCCCCTCAGGATGCTTCACAGGAGGAAATGCGGGAACTGAGACGGGTTAGGGAGCAGATGTGTTTGGCAGAAGTCTTCAGAGTGACTCCATCAGGTTGGTTATAGAGCTCGTCATTTCCCTACCCTGTGCCTTTTTCACCCACCTTTTCCTTACCTTGTGTGATGCTCTGACTTAGTAAAATCAGCCATTGCATAGGCAGCAAGAGGTGTTTTGGAGAGTAGAGCATGCTGGAAAAGAAGGGAAATATTTAGGAAACAAGGGGGTAAGCTTGCTTTCTGTAGTAAACAGAAATCAGGGAAGGCTTCCCTCTCACACAACTGTTTTCATTCTGTCACAGTAATGAACACTTAAGTGGTTCTCGAAAGCCTAGTATTTTCCAGGCTGCTCATCAAATAAGTATTTGAGATGCTCATTGCTCTCTGAAGAAGGGGAGACTGTCATGTTATTGCACACTCTGGGGGTGCTACTTCATGTTTGATGGGAAACAGGCCACTGAACAAAGGGGCCAGGGGAATTTGGGTTCACCAGGTGTACTGGCAGGAGTATAGCAACTGCTTGGGATGAGTGGCTCCTCCTCTATCCTCCAGGGGAAACCTCAGCCCATCTTTGCATCCCTTCATGGAATGGAATTTCTCAGAAAAATAAAAAAAACCCCAACTTAGTCTTGTCAGGATCACTTTGGGAGCAGGCTGCATGAAAGGCTTGGCCCTTTGCTCTCACCTAGCACAGATCTTGAAAACCATGTCACTTATTTTAGTGGCTTCTACCAGGCAAGAGGTGTGACTGCATTTGTATGTAGGGAGGTGTTGTGTGTCTGTGTGGCCATGTGTGTGGTGATTGGCCACCCAGTGCCTGTGTGTCTGTGGTGTCTGTGTATTCATGGGTGATTGGCCACCCGGCCCCTGTCCACCATTGCACCAGCTCCAGCATGCATGAAGTGTTCCCTTGCCATTAAATCCCAGACACTAGCACCCAGGTGAGAAAATGACCTTTACAATCCCAGAACTCATTTACACAGGCAGGTATTTTACATGTCACCTGGGCCAGACAAACATCAAACTCACACCATGGAAAAATCTCTTGTCATGTATTTAGTTTTTCTGCTGCTAGTAGTTTTCACAAGACACCCTGGGAGTGTAAGTGGAGCAGGATTTGGTTACAGAGCACACAAGTGGAGCAACACACAACACAGCAGTTGGAGGCAAACCAGCAGGAAGGAGCGCCCAGGGAAACAAGTGTATGACATTACTATCTCCATGCTGCTGGCTGGGAAATAGCCTCTGCAATCCTTCCTGCTTGCTGCAAATAATGTGCCAGGAATAAAAAGCCACAGTACTTTAGCTCAGAACACAGTATTTTTAATGAGACTACTCAGGTAGGGGACTCTTGAGTTGCAGCAAATTCAAGGAAGGACAAATGAACTAATCCTTCATAAGAGGTGCATGACCGTATCAGACTCCAGCCTCAGTGAGGCAAATAAATGCTCTGCAAAACCAAATTAAAGTTCTCACTGTAGCTAGATATGCACTCAGAGAGCTAGTCTGCAAGGCAATTCGGAAATACCATGTAATGGTGCCTTCCGAAGAAAGGCAGACATTTATCATGCGATATCAGTTTGGTTAGTTTATATGCCAAATTCCTGATTTCCAGCAAAAAGAGTGTACATGGTGAGGGGCAGAGAAGAGGATGATTGAGATGGGGGGTGTGCAGCCAGACAGCCTCTACCTGCAGAGAAGGCAGCAGGCAGGCTGACCCCTCCCAGACCTTTTCTTCCCCAGAAATGTCTTTCTTTTTCTTAATTTTTAAATTTACCCACCCAAAATATGCCACCATAAAGCTAAGAGCTTCCAGGACCCCTCACTCCTGACTGTCAAGGGCCACCCAGTAGCAGCACACAGGTATGACTGGTCAAGGCTACCTCTCCCATGTGGCTTTCCGCTCAAACAGGTCTTCTTGCTATTTAAATTCTTCACAGATATATTTTAACCTAATTTACAGAGTAAGCATGGGGATCTGTTTTCCCTTCTCTCCTCCGCTCCACCCCACAAGTAAAATCTCGCTGCACCTCTGTTCCTCTGGGCACAGTGTGATGAAACATCCTTAGCTAACACGCTGCCAGGCTTGTGAATGCTGCACAGCTCCATTATGGTGGTTAGCACAAGGTTGTTTGCCCTGCTTATTGCAGGCACTTTAAAGTAAACACCAGCTTAGCTTTAAACATGGTAGTGATATAAAACACATGCTTAAAGCTGAACGCTTTCACGAGACTGTAAGAGTCATGGCTGAGGATATTTATTAGACATCTTCTCTCTTTGGGCATGAACACCATCAGTTTAGACAAGCAGCAGTATGTGCTTATTTGCTAGAAGGTGTTTTTCTATGCCAGAAGGAATAAAAGGGTTGAGGATCAGCAAATATCATTTCAGAGGGGTATCCTAAATAAAGAAAGGACCGAATAGAAGAGCGTAGGCTGACACCTAGATGTGCTGCATTTCCCAGGCTGCATTTTAAATGTCAATGTTACACCGTTGAAGTATCCAAAAGGATTTTCTCAGGAAACATTGGCTGCTAACGGTGGGCTTTGAAAATTAGAGAGAAAAAGGGCTTAGTAGTTGAGTGGACTCTCTTTTTAGGAGGAAAAGAGTCTCCAATTTGCCACAAGGTAGGGAAGGTGCTGCTTGGTTAGCATCTATCTCTTTTTCCAGTTATTTTCAACGTAATCAGTGGAAAAACTGCAGCCGGTTCTGGTCTATATGCAGGTGTTGGGTGGCTTAATGTCCTTTTTCAGTGCTGCTCAGGTTTCTTTTAGCAAGTTCTGGGGGTTTGTCAGCTGGCTCGGATTTTGAACACAGAATATTGGAACCAGCTGAGCTGGCTTTAAAAGGAAAAGTGGTTGTAAATTACCATGAGCAAATAAGTTAGTATATGAGCTATTTGTATAACAAAAGAAACAGCAGTGACTGAAATAGTTTGTAGCTCAGTATAAATACAAATGAGTGACCTAACATGACTCCAGGCACAGAGTTATGACATTTTAGGTGCAACTCCAAGTAACAGAAATCTGCAGACGTTTGTTGGGACAAACCAAATCTATAGATCAGTGGGAGGAATTTATTTTCTGGGGTATATGGATGTGGTTCCAATTACACTTCAGTGGGCAAGCATCCACTTAATGCCAAATGAAAATGTTATGTTGGATCCTGGGAACAGTTTAGCAAAGCTGCCCTTTTAATACACCTGCAAACAGTTAATTTTTCCTGGCCAGGCCATGCCTCAGCTGTGGGCTACAGCTGTCCCTCATAGTTATATTTTCTTGAATGACTTCAAATTTACCTAACATCTCTCCATTTGAGTTTATCAGACACCTGAGATCTGCATAAGATTGTTTCTGATTCTTACTTTTGGGAAGATATTGGAAACTGTCGCTAGGGAAGGTGAGAAGGGAAGCCCCCTCTATGGTCATGCTACAAGGGTATTTTACACAGGTTTTTCCTAAAGCTCCGCTCAGTCCTTATCACTATATTTTCCTCTACAAAGTCAGGCAAGCCAGTCCAACCTTCCCCTTCTACCTTCTCTGAGACACACGTGTCATACCTCACCCAGCTACCAGCGAAACCTACAGATTGAGCGGAAGTGTTAATTATTTGTGTTCTGCCTTCAGTCTCCACGGTTCATTGGTAGGCGTCAAAGTCTCATTGAAGATGCCAGGAAAGAAAGAGAGGCTGCAGCTGCAGCCACTGATGCTGCAGAGTCTACGGAGACCATAGTCTTTGAGGAGAAGGATGGGAGAGCAATGTTGAACCTCTTCTTCATGCTCAAGGGAGCCAAGACTTCACCACTGTCCCGCGCACTTAAGGTATTTGAGGTGAGTACCTAACCTGTTATATGGGACTCAAGGAACACACTACAGGTTTCATGGCTGTTCAACGAGACATATCATTTGAGTCTACTAAACAAGACTCAGACTATGCCTTCCTACTGTAAATTACAAGTTAATTTTCTGATATCCCCACAGTCATGCTTTGTTCATGCCCAGCATGACCTTATTTTTCATCACTCAGAATGAGCCATACCTTTATCTGGTAGCACTGCTAAGCTCTGGGCTTAACTTTGCTTCATTTCTGGACAAAACCACAGTTTCACACCTACAATCCACACCCATGTGTCTTGTAGCATTCCTTGACTGTCCCCTCCACTGCTCAACACTTCAACATCATACACAAGGTTCTGGTCCCCCATTCGAAGCAAGATGTATGCCCTATATGGCTACACACCAAACCCACCTAACTTGCAGGTCAAGGATTTGTCAGCCTCTGAGTGCTGTTGCCATATTGTCCCTTGGTCAAATAATTACAGGAAAAACTTCACCCTGAATATAAAACTGGCATATTGATTTCAAAAATACCTCCCTACTTCAGGGATGAATTTGATTCACATGGTAAGGTTTCTATTTGTTCCCTGGAGATGTGCCCTGTATATGGGTTTAATACCAAGGGAAACTGGTATCTAATTGACATTCCAACCCACCTCCCCCCCCGCCAGTAATATAACGTTGTGTTATCTAGGATCTCAGTACCACGAATGGAAAGACTAAGATAAGTACTGTTTATTTAAACAGTAATCAAAACATGACAACTTGCATTATGTAGTACATTTTCATCCAGAAGGATTCAAAAGTGTTTTGCAAACTAAGGCTCTGAGATATGTTTTATCTGCAATAGTTTAATTTCATTGACTTTAGCAGTGAGAGGAAAGAACAATTTGTTCCTATTAATCAGTCACGTGGGTTGTAAGGGGCTTCTGGAGGTCTCTAGTCCAACCTCCTGCTCAGAGCACATCCAGTCACAGCAGGTTGATCAGGACTGTTCTTGTTGCATTTTGAATATCACCAAGGTAGAGAACTCACAGTCTCCTTGGACCCCTTGGCCGTCTTTGACTGGCTTCACAGTAAAATGCTTTTTCTGTTTTTCTTTTTAATGTCCTTGCTTCCTGCTCTTGTTCTCCCACTGTGTACTTTTCAGATAAGCCTAGCTATGTCTACTTTGCAGGTACTAGAGTGAACCAACCTCCCCTGCTCCTTCACTTCTTAAGGCTGAAAAAACACTGTTTCCTTAGTCTTTCTTCATCTAACATTGTGCTCCAGCCCCTGAGCTTCTTGGCAGCTCTCCACTATGCTACAGCACATAGCATAAAGTACATTAATACCTTTCATCTTATGGGGCAAGGTGCTCCAGATGTAGTCTCACTCATCCCAGAAAGAGGGGAGAAATCACTTCCTTTATCTTTGTTGTCTACTGTCTTGTTTCTATAATTCAGTACATGGTTGGCCTTTCTTGTCAGAAAGACATGCTACTAGCTCATGTGTTAATACACATAATTACATTGCACCTTCTTTTGCATGAAATCAACTTCCTCTGGAGCAAAAACAGATCCCCAGCAGCACTGTACAGCAAAAAAGCTACCTAACAGCTGTAAACATACAAAAGGTATATTTGGGGGATAAGTATTTAGCTGAAATTGTAGGGCACTCTAACAGTTCATTGTCCATGTAGTACTATCTCTGATAATCGTGCAGAAAGTTGTAAGATCTTGAGCAATTACAAAACCCCTTGCATGTACTATAAGAGGATTGTTGCAAGAAAATTTGTTTTCTTGTCTCAAGACTTAAAGAATTTCTAAGACAAGCTTGTCAGACAAGTCTTGGTGTTGCCATGGATGGCGTCTCCTTCCTGGAAATGCACACATGCCAGATAAGGCACGAAAAATCTGTCAGTGTACCATTTCAAATGCAACAGACTGCTTAGAAGGCATGAAACATAGAAGCGCAGCCTCTTGTACTTGACAGATTTTATGTTACAATGTATTTAAAGTCTATAATTTAACCAATTTTTAAAACATCAACCAAGAAGGTAGGGCACCTTATGGTCAAATATTATTTGTTTCTTCCTGGAGAAATTTACTTGCTGCATCAAAAGATTTCCTAGCAAAAAGCTCTTTGAGCTTGTCACAGAGAGAGCTTTAAATATAATAAAAAGACAGGCATGTCAAGCCTCAACAGAGGAAGATTCATTTCCCAGATCCCTCTGGCAATGCAGGTACAAGATACAAAAGCAGACAGGCATAATGACATTTGCCTCATCATGAATCAGGCTTCAGGGAAACTGGTTTCACTCTTCTGTATGTGTTACATGAAGCCAAAGCATAGGTAATGCAATCACAGCTGTCAGATTAATGCTAAGGTATTGATTGTTGAGGGGACAATGTGATAGTGAAGTTGGTAGGTACATTAAAAAACACGTTCCTTATTTAATTTACCTGTGGCATTGCATCTGTTCCTTCTCATCATTCTGCCTCTGATTAACAAAAGAAATCATGTCCCTTCCTCTACCAAAGATCTTACAGAGACTTTGGGAAGATTGGGTCATTGCCCAGGGACTTGGTCTTGGACTACCGGCTTTCACTGAGCTAAAGAAAATATTCAAAATCTACCAGAAGAGAATCCTTCCCCCTCCCCCCTCTGTTTTTTGGGGGAGGACAGTTGTGATAAGGAGTCCAAATTTTATCAGTTCTGGTAGGGAGCCCCAAATTAACGATACTGCGAGTTGGGTGCGGCTCAGCCGCGCTGTTTCAGCACCACGGCCAGAGCCGCACCTCTGCCCCAGCCCGGGCAGCGCCAGCCCCTGCTACGCCGTCGTCAACCCCCTCCTTATACCCCACCAGCAAAAAAGCACCTCTGCCTTCAGTAGGAGCTTAAAGGAGAGTAGGCCAGAGGAGATGTCACTTAACGGCATCAGTTTCCACTGTTGATGTGATCTTCTTTACCAGTACTCATAGGGGCCTACAAGAAAATAGAAGAAGAACTTTTTATACGAGTAGTTATAGGACCAGAGGTAATGGCTTTAAACTGGGAGGGGGTAAATTTAGATTAGACATTAGGAAGAAATTCTTTACTGTGATGACAGTAAGGCACTGGAGTAAGTTGCCCTGAGAAACTCTGGATGGCCCATTCCTGGAATTGTTCAAGGCTAGGCTGGATGGGGGTTTGAGCAACCTGGTCTAGTGGAAGGTGTCCCTGCCTGTGGCAGGAGAGTTGAACCTAGAGGGCCTTTAAGGTCCCTTCAGACCCAAACCATTCTATGATTCTACAATAGTTATTGACCAGCCACACTGGTTTTCTGTACAGAAGGGAAACCTGTGGAATTGATGGATAAATATGTTTATCCTAGTGAGGGGAAAAAAAGAAGAAAAAGACAAGGGAACTCCCTCCCAGATGCATTCATATAAACATCTTAGGGAAGTACCAGCAGGTATTTCAAGTGCTGTTTAATGCTCTTGTTCTCCTTTTCCATGTCCCAAAAGACATTTGAAGCTAAAATTCACCACCTGGAGACCAGGCTTAGCCGAAAGCCCCGAGAAGGGACTGCTGAACTGGAATACTTTGTGCGCTGTGAAGTCCACAGCTCTGACCTCAATACTTTCATTAGCTCCATCAAGAGGGTAACAGAAGATGTGAGGACCACTAAAGAAGACAAATGTAAGGAACTTACAAACTGTTTCACTTTTGCAGAGGCTGGGCTATAGAAACAGGGTTGTTCCCGAAAGGGTGATGGGCTATTGTATGCTGAATTTGAGCAAAACTGAAAAGACTGCCTCTGCACACCTGAATCCTGAAAGCCATTTCTCCCCTTGTCCATTTCTCAATAGACTCCAGTGTCCATAGCCCATTCTTCTGGTGCAGACTGGAAAAACAGAAATAGGAGATGAAATTTCATCCTTTGTTCACACCTCTCCTATAGATTTCTCCATTTCTACTCCAGTGTTTTGTATTATATATATGAGCTAGTTTCCTACCTATGTGTAAAGACCTGTGTATAGATCCAGCACTAAACTACAAGACACTCTCATGCCATCCTGTTCTGAGACATGGTTATTCTTATTTAAAATACCTCTAGAGATCTGCAGTGATTACCCTACAACCAGTTGGATCTCTGGATTTGTTTTTAATGTGAAGTCTAAAATCATTAAGCGAAATCCAATTTTTATATTCTTGTTTACTTTTGTCATAAAATATTCCACTGACAGATGGGCAGGGAAGTCATGATGTACAGATCATGGCATTAGACCTGATTGTAGAACAAGAGCATTGGGAGGGTGGATCTACTGCTCAGAAGGCACAACTGTGTCATATGTTTGTTGTGTGTCTGCATTCAGTACATCATGTCAGATGTATCTTATTCAACCTCACAATTCCTTCTCAGCAAGGGATGCTCCATTTTCACTTCCACAACCAGTTTTTCTCTTTCTCTCTACCCACAGTTCACTGGTTTCCCAGAAAAATCTGTGAATTGGACAAGTGCCACCATTTGGTCACCAAGTTTGACCCTGACTTGGATCTGGATCACCCGGTAAGTTAGTCTGTGTGGGCACATTCTTACTTCCTGAGCCTTCCCTCAGAAGCAGTGAGCTGGACAGCACTGCTTGGTGTAGCTGATCAGGGAATGGTAGTGCAATCACCACCATGAGAGAAGTTTCTTCAGCCAGTGATGAACTTTGTTGGGTGAGAAATTTTAGTAATTAAAAATCCTGCCTCTGTTCCTATTTATCATCACAGGGCTACTCTGACCAAGTATACCGCCAGAGAAGGAAATCAATAGCGGAAATTGCTTTTCATTATAAGCAGTAAGTCCCTTTCCTAACATTCATGCAGGGATAATGCCATGTCAATGCAACCTGTTGGGAAGTCATTGTACTACCTTCTTTTCCTTTATGTTTTCTATCCTTATTCAGCCTTACCAGCTCTTTTTGTGTCTGTCTTTTCTCTATATATTCCAGTCTCTTCTTAATTAGAAAATGTCTATAGTGATTAATTCTTAAATCAATCAGAATAAATCTTGTGCATGACAAAAAGCCATATATCATTCTTTCAGACCTCAAACTTAATTTTGAAATACAGTGTCTCTTTTAAAATGACATCTAGTTTTGAGTTCAGTGTTTCAAGTACCTAAAAATATGCCACATGCCCAGAAAGCTTGTTCCAATGGTTCATTATCCTGGCTGTGAAAAAATGTGGGGTTTATTTCTAAACTGAACTTCAGTAGCTTTAGCTTTCACCCAATGGATCATACATGCTTTTCATCTGTTAGATTGAATTTTGCTATCAGATTTTATTTTTCTTTCTGCTATGAAGTTATTTATAGACTAAATGGTTCACCTCCTAACTCTCTGCAATAAGAAGATTCCTGTAATGGTCCTATCATTGTCATATATAGATTTAAGACTATGTTTTGTACTCCTACTTCATAATTCTGTTCTGATAAATGCAGTGATAGCACTCAACATCTTTGCTATAACATCAAACACAGCTCTAATATTCAGGTGGGTTTGTAAAATATTCCATAGATCCTATTCGGTAATGCTGTCTTTTACTGTAGCATCTCCCTCTCTGAGCATGACTTTAAATGTAGATTTCTGTAGCAAGCTGTGCTGAAAGCAGGCTATGGAAGTTATATGGGTCATCTTCTTGAGCTACCCCTGCAACCAATGTGATCCCAGCACTGCTTTCTGCTCTGTTAGGTTTCATGTTCCTTGCAGATTTGAAGCCCAGAATATAGACATTGATGTTTTTATCCTTTGCTAATACTACATGCACAGAAAGTCACTATGCCAGCAGGAGAATCCTGAGGGACACAAGAATAAACACTGTCCTAAGATGATGCACCCACTTCAGGTGTCTTCTCTCACATCTCATCTGCAGGTTAGCATTTATGAGTCTCTGTGTAGTGTCCCTTAAGGCTGTTAATGAAAAAGGACTATGTTTTATGACTGCAATATGTGAATATCTCATTTGTTCAAATACAGAACAGAAGGATTTAGAAAATGCAATTGGTAATTATGATGGAGGAAAGGCAAAAGTGTCAGTCTTCTTTAGTTTCTACTTATATCAATGTTACTGACAATCAAATGTAGTGATAATACATATTGCTGCAGTTCAGAAGCATTTAGTTTTTCTCATTTGCTGCTTTTATTTCTCAGCCACTGATTTGTTCTTGGAGTCACCAGCCTCATGAAGTTCAGGGACACGAAATTAGTTTATTTTCACACAAAATTTCTGTTTTTTTTTTTTTTTTTCCTTTTTCTGGTGAAAATATTTTACTGTTTTTTCCGCCCTGGAAAATATAATGCCTTCAAGCTTTTGCTCATCTCTTATTCATTTACAACCTGTGGCTAGACTAACACTTTTCTCTTTGTCTGTGTATTCTTTGCACCTGTAGAAAAGACCCAGTACTAAGTCTTTGTCATTCCTGTTGCCCTCTTGTTTGGTTTAAAGAAGATTGTTGAATTTCAGATCAGAGCTTCTCTGAAGTGCTTCCTTCTCAAAGGGAAGAGGAGCCTGGCTTGTGCTCTCTTGCTGCCAGTAACGGTGCATTTGCTTTGCAGTGGGGACCCAATCCCTCACGTGGAGTACACAGCAGAGGAGATTGCTACTTGGTGAGCACTGATTTAATCTGTGACCTTTATTGGCTTCACCACTAGAAGCTGGGAATAAAAACCTAAATGGTTAGGGAACGACCTCTTGAAAAATGCATCAGCAGTGCAAGCATCCTACTTAATGGATTGTTGTAAAACTTGGTAACTTGTTGTACAGCATTTTATGTTAGGAACTGCATCCAGGAAAGCAAGCTACCTCCTTAACAGTGATGCTCAGTCTCTTCCTCCCTTGGGGCTGCACAGAGAGCACTTTCATGCTGCAGTCCCCAAGAATTTCCTGTAAAGGAGCCTGTCCCAAAGGAGAGGAAGGTAGATAATTTGGAGTCCCTGTTCTCTAAGGGGACCTGGCTTAGTAGCTACCTCCAATCAAAGGGTGCTTATCATAGCTGCAAAAAGAAGTATGAGTCCTGGGGTGAATATCTGCATTGTTCCTCACTTAGGAAAATGCTTCCTTTGAACATGACTATTCCCAGGAATGTCACTGAAAAGAAGGGCAGTTCATACCAGTGAGAACACAGGCTCCTAAACAAGGTAATCTCCTGGTTATATTGACTGTCTTCATACTGCAAATGTAGGAGCTAACCTACAGGGAATATTTTCATTCCAGTTAATACCTTTTATACAATCTTCTGAACTTCAAGGTAAGAAACAGGTCTGTGCAGATACAACTACTCAGGCTCATTTGAATGTGCATCTGTATGTTTACATACTCCTATCAGTGTACACAAACGTAGACTTAGTGGAGGAGAAAGTGTAAGGACAGGAAAGGTAGAGGTATAAGTTTGTGATGGCATATAACCAGAAGACAGGAGAGGACTAGACATATCAAGCCACTAAATGTCTGCCACCTCTCCTCCTGAAGGAAGGAGGTGTACAGCACCCTGAAGAGCTTGTATCCCACCCATGCCTGCAAGGAATACCTCGAAGCTTTTAACCTACTGGAGAAATACTGTGGCTACAATGAGAATAACATCCCTCAGCTGGAGGAGGTCTCTCGCTTCCTGAAAGGTAGGTAGGAGTATTGGGGACCCAGGTAAAGGGTCTGCCAGGGCTCCAGCATGGTGGTGGCATCTACAGCTGGGGAATTCCATCCAGAAGGAGAAACATGTGAGCTAAGATTTGGGAGTTCAGCTGGTGACAGCTTGTATATTACACACAGGGAACAGCAAGAGACTCCAGGCAGTAGGGACTGTAGCCAAACACAGTGAGCTGCAACTGAAGGTCAAGCCTGTAGTCAAATGATCCTACTGAGCACCTAAAGAGCAGATGTTACTCCCTAGCAGGAGCAAAAAGATTATACTTGGCACAGCAGAAACCCTTTAGTTTCCAGCATTCATCCTTTTGTTGTCTGTGCTGTGAATGTGGGACACCAGCATAGCACATAGAGCATGCACTTCCCCAGAGATGGTATGTGTTGTTTCAGAGAGGACCGGCTTCCAGCTACGGCCAGTGGCTGGCTTGCTGTCGGCGCGGGACTTCCTCGCCAGCCTGGCCTTCCGTGTCTTCCAGTGCACACAGTACATCCGCCACGCATCCTCTCCCATGCACTCCCCTGAACCGTGAGTATTGCCCAGCCCCAGTGGCCTCCCCTGCCCAGACATCCCGTCTGGCCAACAGTTAACTTTTCCCCCTAATGGACAAACTCTGTCTATTGCTGACCGTATTTTCCTTCTTTCCCCCTGGGCATTGTCAGGGATTGCTGTCATGAGCTGCTGGGGCATGTCCCGATGCTGGCTGACAAGACGTTTGCCCAGTTCTCTCAGGTAAGGTGGTCATCTGTCCCCTCGCCCCTGAGAGGACAAGGCACGCTGTGGGAACCCAAACTAAACCCAGTCTCATCGCTGAAGTGCTTCTCATTCTAGTATTTATTTATACTAAATACAATATTCAGGAGCCCTAGTGAAGGATATCAGGCTCTGCAGTAAAGTGCTTTCAGTATGAGCATGATGAAGCCCTAGCAGATGCATAGCAGTGCAGCGCAACAATATCTTTTGCCTCAAGGCAGTAGAAGAGTGATCCAAGCATAAGGCTGGAGAACTGAATCTGTCCTGATGCTGGCCCCTTCCTTCTCTTCCCAGGACATTGGGCTGGCATCTCTGGGAGCAACTGATGAAGAAATTGAGAAACTTTCTACAGTAAGTTTTCTTCTTTGCTGAATAGGGGCCCAAATCACTCCAGCAGCACTTCTGCAGTAGCAAGGGGACTGGTCCAGCCTGACCTTCCCAGATTTACAGGCTCAAAGCCCATACCTGAGCTGCCCCAGACCTGCTCTTTCACAGTGACTGTGAGTGGATATCAGTTAAACAGCAGAGCTAGCCTCCACATTAACCCAATTTTCTTGGGCAGCAGAGTATTGTCAAGCATCATATTTCTAATGACAGCACTGCTGGGACTCTTTGGGATGGGATTAAATGACATTCACTTCCTTTGCCTCTCCCTCAGCAAGGTGACCTGTCCTGCTCTAAGGGCACGAAACAGCAGCTGGGTACTCAGGCGACCAGCCCAGAGACACATTTTCTATCTGTCCCAGTGTGGCAGCTGCTTAGTTTAGCACTTTGCTCTGGCAGTGATGGGTGCAAGATAAGGAGAGGGGACAAAGTGAGAGGCTCCTTTTCATTTTAAACAACCCCAGATCCTGGCCATGATGCAGGGGCTCTGAAGTCACAGAGAGATTTAGTCAATGAACTGCACCCTCTACGCATTTTTCTTTCTCCTTTCACAGCTGTACTGGTTTACAGTGGAGTTTGGGCTCTGCAGACAGAATGGGATAGTCAAAGCCTATGGAGCTGGGCTCCTGTCTTCCTATGGGGAGCTCATAGTAAGTCCCAGCATAACTTGTCTCTCTGCCCTAGACCCTATAAGCAAAACACATTCTTCCTTTGCATAATTCAAATGACTATACCAAAACTGTTCTCCATCTCTGTTTATCACATGTGCTCTCAGATCACTTTAATTTCATGACAGCATTTTTCTGCTGTGTCCATAGCATTCCTTGTCAGATGAACCAGAGGTGAGGGACTTTGATCCTGATGCTGCTGCTGTTCAACCCTACCAGGACCAGAACTACCAGTCCGTATATTTTGTGTCTGAGAGCTTCAGCGATGCCAAAAGTAAACTGAGGTAGGACTGGGCAGTGAGAGAGACCCAAACAGAAGGAAATCAAGCTATAAAATATTGAAACAGGGCTTGAAACCATGCCCGCTTTCAGTTCCAGGTCTCAGAAGTACTCTGGGAACTGATATCAGGTCTTTTAAAAGTAAAGTGATTTTCCAGTTCTTACAGATTCCAACTTCAGTCCTTTAGATTTGCCCAAGAGCCCCCCAGAAATATGCTGTACTCAAGAGCATGGATGTGAAGGAGTGTGATGGAGTAGGAGGAATTCTTGGAAGCAAAACGGAAGGTGCAAGAGAAGGGAAAAATCTAGTTTGTATGCTTAGTTCTTATATTAAAAGTTACAGACTATCTCCAGTTCCTAAAGGAGTCTGAGCAACATAAAAGGTGGACCAAAAATTGGAGTCTCAAACCACACACCAGAATCCCCTCTGCTTCCTAGATGTAGGAGGGCCTAGTGATGCAGGTCAGGTACTGCCTGGGAGCATGTGTCTTTCTGAAAACAGGCTTCTGCATCATGCTAAAGTTTGCTCTCTGGGTGCAAGTCTTAGGAGAGGGGTGAAGAACTGCTCAAAATGGTGTCATTCTCTGAATTAAGGGTGCAGGAAAATGTCTTTCTGAGCAGCTACAAATTGCTCATTTATCAGTCAGCCAGCAAAAAAACCCCAAACGTTCAGGCATCATTAGTAGCTTGTATACAAACAAGAAAGATTTGCTTTATGCAGGTAGATTTACGCATAGATAAAAAGGAACTTTTGTCTCCTAGGCTGATTAGCATGGGTCAGGAGACCCCAGACAGCATCCCAGCAGCATAACTGGGTTTCCCTGTTCCATGGGGCTGCAAGCGGGATGGAGAGTGGCAGCTCTACACATGGTTATCTGTTCACAAAAGCATTTTCTTGGTTATATCCTGAATTGCCCAAAGAGGAAAGCTCAATCCCGTAATATTTGACTGGTAGAGGAAAACTTTGCATGTACCATTTTGTCTCAGCTTAGGAAAGGATGAGACGAAGTATTACACAATATACATGACTTTGCAGTTCCTGCAAGTAGGGTTTGTCACATAAATGAAGTGGTGAGGACTGCTGTATTTCAGCTTCTGCTTTTATTACTCTCACTTGTACTGTTCATGCATCCTGGAGTCCAGCTACTCAAAAGCAAGCACCTGGGGAAGCCTGTCCTCCCATGCATGCTAGGCTGCTTTAAAACAACAAAAATACTCAGCTGTTGCCTTATGAGTCATTTCCTTGCATTTTAAAAGGAAAAATGCAACCCATACACAGCCAAGATTAGACTACAGGGGTTTGACAGTGACAAGCACTGTAAATGATCCTCTTGAAGGCGCTCAGAGACCACACAGATGTTACTCTCTGAGGCAAAAAAAAGAAAACATCTATATTTTTTGCATTACTGGCAGCTGTCACCATAGACCTGATTTTCAGTGTTATCCCTCAAGAAAAGTCTCTTTTCCCCAAAAGAAAACTTCACAGCAGTTTTCTAGCATGGACACACACCCTCAGTGTCCTTCTAAGCACCCATCTCATACTTGCATGTTTCAAAAAGGCATTAAGTGAACACACCCGTGCTGGAGGGCAAGTTTCTAACCATTAGCAGCTGTGCTATGAGTCATCACTGTGGCTGATAGCATTAATAAGGGAGGTGAATCAGATCTCACCTGCTAGAACTGAGATAAGCCACACCTTTAGGAGGTGGTCAATGTGAGCATGCAGAAATCCCCTTCCTTTGCACTTGTTTTGGTTTCCCTGCAGGCGCCAGCCTGCGGCTTTGACCATGTTACCCTTTGGCCCTGTCTGGCGCTTACCCCCAGACCCCGGCAATTCAGGACTAGGCTTCCCCCCAATACCGGCCAGAGCATCTGCGAAACGGATGCGCTTCCCAGAGCCCGCCGCCAGAGCACACCCACGGTAGCCACAAGAGGGTACCCTAAGCTAAGCAATTCAGGAACGAAAGGGTGACGCCTCGGTAGAGGCGGAGTGCATGCCTGTTGCTGATGGTGTTCATCCCTTCATCTTCCCGGGCCTTTCCAGCGTCAGACTGTAGCCATAAGTACCTAAATATAGATCCCCAGCTCCATATTTATACATCCAAGAAAGAAAAAAAAAAAAAAAAAACCAAAAAAACACCCTACCTCGTCAAGTGTACAAATCTGAGGTGAACATAAGCAATTTTGGAGAAAAATTACCCTTGATTTTTTTTTACCTGAGCATGTACTTCTTCATTAGGAAGGTAGCAGCAAGGTCTTGTTCTTGAAAGGTATCAAGTAAAGTCACGCTCATCACTGAGATCTAAACTCTGGTTGGTTTTGGCTACAGTAATGCCACTTTGCTCAAGCATATGGCTCTGGTGATACTATGCCCATACTCTCACCCAGGCCTGAGCCACTGCTGTCAGTTCTATCCTTAATACAGCTTGCAGCTAGTTCCTCCCTCCCCTAGCAGCGATTAGTTAATAAATGAACATCAGAAAGGATTTAGGGATATAATACTATAATCCTATGGCCTTTTCTTGCAGTTAGCTTCCAAATCTCCTTGGCATTTTTGAAACAGAAATAAAATAAATTGCATTAGAGGATGCCTGGCAATGGCCACAAGTTCACCAGTGCAGTGTACTCGCCAATTTGATGCAAGCACAATTTGAGTTCAGCCCACTGAAACCTGCAGTCAAACTGATCTCCCTTGCTTAACAGGAGGGATCTGAACTATTGCAGTAGCCCTGTGGAGCTGGAGAGGTGGGAAACCAGAGCTTTTGTCTAGAAACTGTCTAAAGGAGGCACTAACCTGTTGCGACCTGAGTGAATGGTAATGGCTAGAAGGAGACTTGGGACCCATTTCTTGTGCCAACTGTCTGCACTCTTTCTTCACAGGAGCTACGCAGCACATATCAAGCGGCCCTTCTCAGTGAAATACGAGCCCTACACCCACAGCATTGAGATCCTGGATAGCCCTCAGACGATCTGTCACTCCCTGGAGAGCGTAAGGGATGAGCTCCACTCGCTGATTAATGCTCTCAATGTTATCAGTTAATATGAGAACTGGGCTCTTTCCTTCTCCTCTTCCCTTGCAACCCCAAAATCTCCTGCTCTGCCCTTGCCTAGTTCCCGACTGATAACTCCTACCCATCTTCTCCAAACATTTGCACCGCTGCCTGTCACCATGCAACCCCAAGAGCTTTCCACTTTTATATGTAGGGCCAGCTCAGAGGAGGGTAGGCAGACAGACCCAAGGGCTGCCGGCTTTTTGGCGTAGCTGTTCTATTAACTGCTGGAAGAGGCTTAGCACAGACTAAAGACATGGCCAAGCTACAAAGCTGAGGTCAAGAACTGTGTGCTAGGCTCCTGGGTGCAAGGAAGAGGGGAAAAGCTTCTTTATCAGAGAGAGAGAGAGAATCTATTTTTTGCAGTTTGAGAGAATAAATTAATCTGCTTTTCTGCTTTTTTAGCCCCAAAGCGACTCCTATAGCAACTTCAGGAGGGACCCTCCATTGCCACCATGTCCTGCCTCTTACAGCCTCGCACAGTCAGGAAATGCAGAGCTGTTTGAGAAGCTTTACTGCCTGAACCAGCCGTATATTTAAAATACCGGCTCCCAGCCCCTCCTCAGCTTCTCACACAGGGGGATGCTTAGTCAAGAAACCCAGAGCTGTACCACTCCTCCAGGCTGCAATACTCTGCTCTGTACCTCTAAATTGGCCTAAGCCAGGAGTTGCCTCTCTGGCATACAGCAGTCCTTATCTACCTATATCCTCCCCAGCACAAGCACCACAGATCAAGTCCTTGCCAGACCAGAGCATGGACACCCCCTTCAAGCACTCTTTTAAAAGCTCCCACAACAGAGAGTGTTCAAGATCCCCGCTGCAATCCTGCATAGCAGATAGCAGTCACAGCTATTGGTGTGCTTGTGTGCTGGTGGCCCTGAGTAGCCTCATCAGCCTTTTGGTGGCCCCGAGTTTATTGGTCATTGTAGATTGAGTGAGGCCATTGGTGTCACAAGTTTTCCAGTCCTTGAGAGGATTTCACATGCTTTCACTTTTCCAGTCTATTACACAGACAGATACAAAATTATCTTGTTCTTAGCTATCCCAATATCACTGTCACCTGCTGTAGCTCAGGTGTACGATTAATGCTATTGCTAACCATTTCTGAGGAAGGTAACATGTGGATAGGGTGCTCAAACCCAGTTTCATCCAGCTTTCACTGTAGATATTAACAGCTTGATCTGACCCAAAGCTCTCAGTTTTCCTTCCCCTGCTTTCCCCTTTCTTATCTTCTTTCAGGCTGTCTCATAACTTAGCAGTTTGCTCAGAAGTTTGGCCCAAGGTTATGCAGCTGTGCAGTATCAGAGCTGGGCTTGGGATGCATGGAGGCAGCTAAACAGCTGTGGGGGACAGTGAAGGGGAGAATTGCACTTAGTTGTTTTCATGATCAGTTATAACATTTCTATAGAGACTTTTACCATCCTTATCCACTATATATGATTTTTATAGTTTCCTCCTTAATAAAATGCAAGGTTTAACAGTTAAGTTTTGACTATGAAGTATAAGTATCCTCCAATACTTAAATATACTGTTTCTTTCCAGTGTTACTTCTACTGTGACGCAGTCATAATAGTTTACAATCCATTACATTTTATCCCCTTTCAGACCTTCACATACACAATCCTTAACCCCCAGTTCTCTCAAATTTTAACTACTTAGCTACTGACAGCACTTAGTCTCCCATCTGCTTCAATACCTCCTTTCTGTTTCCTTTCTTATTTGAACCCCCTGTTAAATTCCTCCTAAATTGCTTAAAAGGCCATTACTGAAATCAGCAGTTCAACACTAGGGCTAGCTGCTCTCCTCAAGTTGCTCCTCCTCAGAGGATTGTCCCGTAAATGAATAAAACTACTGAGTTCATTCAGTTATTGTAATTTTAGAGCACTTTTTTCCAAAGCTTCAGCTATGATTTCCCAATATGGGTGGATCCAGATTTTGAGCTGTAACTCCCAATGCTCCCTTAAGAGCTGTAACAATTTTTAATTTGGGGACTTAAGTTATTACTATTAGATTAAGTAGCTGGAACAAGATACGCAAGACTAAAGCAGTTAGGTCATAGGTTACCTATATAGGCATGAAAATCTTATAGGTGATTCCAGTAAACCAGACTAAAATAAAGAAAATAAACCTTCAAATAGGCAAGATGTAACAATGAAGCCTGTATAGCTAGTGCACAGCTTATGATTTTGTTAACAATAGCAATGCCATGTTACTGGCCTGCAGGTCGCTGTTTCTTCTCTCCTTTAGTAGTCTCCAGCTCCTGAGTTACTGCCCATGAGTGCAGTAAGCATACTGCAAACCCTGCAGTGACACCAGGCTCCTGGACAGGACTGAATAATGAGCCTCTATGGAGGTGTTTGCTTTCTGCTCTGGCCTTAAAGGTCTGATGGTGGTTGCCTCTAGTTCTCCAAAGCACTTCACAGTCATTATCTGCCTTGTTAAATGTCTAAAATTAATGCAATTTATAAAAAGACCAAAGCTATTAATATGGTATGAAAAACCAAGTTAAAAATCCTTGCAACTGCAGGAGCCCTCAGCTCCTCCACTTTGCCTTCAGAGTTTGCATTGCTGCTCCATCACTCTGTCAGCTGTTGCTTGTTCAAGGAGCTGTAGTAAAATCTGTTGCCCTACGAAAATAGAAAATAAGCAAAACTCGAAGCATAAGCCAGCCCCGTTAGTATGCAAGTACATAAACAGATCTGCTGTCACCACACAGGAGGTAAACACCACACAGGCTGCGCTCCCTTGCTTCCAAGAGATGAGGTTGCGCTGGGGCATGCTGTGAGTGCGGGGGCTTAGGCTGAACAGGCGCCGGAGGTTCCTATTTGGGGCATTTTCTGTGTCTGTGTTCTTGACAAATTAATGACAGATTCCAGAATTTTTTGGTCCCTTAGGGGGACATCTGAGAAACATGAACCCATTTGTCTTTACCATTGCCCTCATCTATTTAATATCTTAGAGGACTTATCCAGTTAGTAACATAATAGGTCCCTTTCCATTTTGTCTCTAAGGCTTGTTCCTTTTTATCTGATTTCAAATACATTTCTTGGCCTCTTATTTCATAAGCCATATATAAATTGGATTTGTCCTTTCTCATTTTACCTATTTTTCCTCATGTTGCTTCTTCTACTTGAGGCTTGTTTTTTAATTTATCCTACCATAGTATTCTGGGGTCTGGGACAAACAAAATATGGCAGGATGATAAGCCAGTCCATAATCTGTCACTGCTTCTTAAAGCTACTAATGTTGAGCTTGACTTTTCAGCCTATAATTCTTTGATATTGTCATACAATTTTCTTTAGTCTATTTTTAATAGTCTGACTCATTTTTTTCTACCAGTCGGGAGGATTGCAAGTGATAGGATATATGCAGTCCTCGCTTAATTCCTATGTTACTCATTAAGGTTTGACTTACTTCACTTACAACTCTTCTTGTCATCCTATCTCAGCTGTTGTTCCATACCTATGGGCAGTTTTCTTTAGCAGCATTTTAACAGTTCCAGCCACTGTACTTCTTTTAGGCAGAACACATCAACCCACCCTGAAAAGATATTCATAGGAACAAATACTGATACCCTTCTTTGGTTTTCAACAATTTATCTGGACGATCCCTTTGCAGTATTTGCCAAGGTCCTTGGTTTAGCCAATGCAGTTGGTACCTTTCTTTTACTAGTCCACTTTTGCATCACTGTACACCTTGTGCAGCGTTTTTTCTGCCCTCTTTCTTGCTGCATTTGGAGCCAAATACAAATTCTTTCCAGTCTTTCCAGACTACCCTGTACTTCTTTACGTAACTTATTACAACAGTCTAAGATAACTTGCTCTTGTTGAGCCAGCCACGTTATCCATCCCGTCTTCTCTTTTAGCTGATTCCTGGTTGGAAATGCAGTAAACAAACTCTGAATCAATTTATCTGTTTGTTCACAAAAATTGTTTCTCAGTATTGTGTTCAGTCTTTCCATGTACTTTAATATCCTTTACATATATTCTATTACCACTCTCCCTCTAAGCTTGCAAAATAAACCTCCTGTTTTATTCATGGGTGTCCCATTAAGTGCTTGCCATTGCCTTTCTCCCTATCATTCACCCAGTATTTTATTCTATTATCAGCATAGTAGCTTTCTGCAGAGATATTGTGTAGAGGGGCTTGTCTGTAATTGACATTCTGTAAGCTCCTTGGCATGATCCTTTCTCTAGTTTCCCCACTATTTGTTTCCTCATTCCACTAATAGCAGCATCTTGGATTATTTTCCTCCTTGTTCAAATTTAGCACTCCCATGAGTGCACATGGTTTATTACTGGCTTCCTTTAAAAGGATATCTCCATTAATACCCATTTCTTCTCTTTGTGCTTAAGAGCAGAGTATGAGTAGACTGGGATACAACTGGCTTATTATAGAGGGGAAAGCCTCAAAGACCATCACAGTGCACACTGCCTCTAAGCAGGCTTTCTCATAACCAGAGAAATCTTGGTCCAGCCCCGGGAGAGGGGAGGACTCATATGCTATGGGTATCCATTTTCCTTCACTATTTTTTGTAACAGTACTGCTCCCACAGAACCAGCATATGTTGAAGTTCTTATTATAAATAACTTTCCTTTGACTGGGAACTTTAATGCAGGAGCTTTTCAAGCAGCTTCTTTCATGTTAGATAAAGCTTTGTCTTGCTCTTTTCTCCAGTTCCCTTACTGGTTCTTTTTCTGTCATTTCCATAATGCTCTGCTAGTACAACCAAAGATGAATATACTACCACAAGATACTAACACAGTTATAGATATGCTGCTATAAGAAATTAAATCTTCCCAACACTCTTTAGAGTTGGGGCTGATTAGTGTGTCTATTTCACAGAAGGCTTAACCTTTCTAGCATCCATCCATCTTGTTTCACCAGTTCCAATTCCCAAACAGTTAACCTGGGGTTGCGTTAATTGTGCCGTATTCAAATTGATTTTAAATCCCATTTGGTCTATTAATTTTAAAACTCAGCTACTTCCCTCTTGTACCTCTTTCTTCTGTAGCTGCAATCCCCCGAATATCATCTACATAAGACAATTTCTTTTCTTTGTCCTCAGGATATCATCACTCAAACACTTTCCTAACACAAGCATGTGCAGCAGGGCAGGTGCTTGGCCCTGTGGGATATGAGTAAAAGTATTTTGTTTGTCTATTAATGTGAAAGCAACTCTGTAAACTGCTTCTTCCCCTGCATTTTACCATATGGGCGTTTGCTGTGAATTCTGGGTGTGCTTTTGTGCCGCTAGCTCTCCTAATTCATCTGGTGTCCAAGGAGTCTGACTCAGCCCTGGAGCTTCCAAGGGACAATGGAGATAGCTGTGGTCTATTGGAGTGGGTGATTGGTAAACGGTGTAATGTCCTGCTGACATTAGAGCAGCTCCCCATCAGTTCATTAAAGACAGTCCCTCTCCCTTGAGCTTACGGGCTGATGCTAATGCTGCCAGTTGCATCCTGGTCTTACCACTCTGCTGGGCAATTTGATTAAATGCCCATGATGGTATAATTAAACATTCATCAAGGAGGTGCCCAATGTGCAATGAAACTGGTGGAGCACATGCTTAAAGCAGTTTACCACTGAATCTGCATTTAATTAAAAATCTGAAGCAGTTTCTCTAAATACTACACTCTGCTGTTGTACTTTCTGTCAGTGGCTTCATATTTGCACCTACCTGGGCAATATTTTTTTTCAGTTTGAAAGCTACAGCAGTGTAATCTGCCATACCTATCTGCCCTGGCGTAGCACTTGTAGTCTTTGTGGGATATGCTGCTATTCTCAACTTCTCTTTCTTCTCCCACTTTCCCATATCATCCTTGAAATCATCTTCCTCTGATGGCTCCCGATCCAGTTATCTCCACCACTTCCTTCAGCTACAGCAGTTATTTTTAATTTTTGCATCCCAATCTGCTTTTGCAAGTGTCTAATTTTAGTTTTGCTTTTACTACGATCAGGTCCCTTTTGAGCTCTCCCTTGCTCCAGGGTGAATCACTGCACTATATATGTTAATCTCTCTCCTTACTTCATCTGTTTTTTCCTTCTCATTTTCTAAATTCATCTGATTCTCTAATTGCCATTGCACTTCCTTGTTGCCTTTTTGGGCCACTAGATGGTATTCCTTTTCTAAAGACAAACTTATTTCAAGTCACTTGATAGATTCTTTCAAAACACAATTTTCCCTTGAAGCAGCTGATATTCTGATGTTGCCCTGGCTCAGCTGACACGGATTATTGCTGCTTCCCATACCAGACCCACTACTAGAGGCACCATATCCTCAAGTTTCCCTTCATCCACTCTCCCATATCGGGGAACATTTGGTCTCTATCACCCATCAGCTTCCTGTGGGCTGGAGAGGCGCCCACAGCCCCTGCTGTAATCTCTGATATTGTTGGGATTTCCTGTAGCCCTCCAGTATTCCTGGTTTTAGGCTTTTTCCTCAGTCATCTTAGATTTTTCCCATGCTTCCAATTTCATCTTGAAGTATCCCCTAAGTATTGTACACAAAGCTGGTCAGATTTGTAGAGTTGCTTTGAATAAGATTGCTCAGAGGAAAAGACTGAGGATCTATCCAGTCACACCTTCCACCAAAAGATGCTATAAATTCCCTTTACCTGACAGTGGAGCAGATTTGTAGGATTATGTGCGTGCTTAGAGCTAAGCACGAGTTCATGTCCTTTGGGTGGGCCATGGAAGCCTTTATGCCATTTCCCTAGACCTCACCAAATGAGGCTGTAAGCTCTATAAAAAGTGACCTGGAGAAAGCCAAGGGGATGGGTCAGCCCAGGTTAAACACTCCCATACATGGAACACGGGCTGGTGAGGGAGGAAGAAAGGAGAAAAGCCTTCTTTGGAGCCAGGCCCCACTGTACCCTCTGGTATTTTCGTGTCCCAGTGCCTCGCTGAGCAGTCTCTTGCTGTTGTTGCTGCTGCTGCTGTGGGTGGATCTGTCTGTCTGTCTCTCTGTGTAAAGAAACATGAAACAGAATTATTTTTCATTTTGGAATCGTGCTGCTGCTGACATGATATTAAGAATAAAAAGATATATTTCTGGTCTAGCATCCTGAGTTTGGCTCTTGCATCTTTCTGCTGTGCAGAATCAAGTCATCCATCTTGCCTGCAGGTGATACACAAAATCCAACTTAGGGCCTGTTACAGCAGGAGAGCCCCAACTTGCACTCACACAAAATGTTAACTTCTGGAGGTGGAAAATGGTCCCTTGTTTGCAGAAGAGCTGATCTAGCCTTTCTTTGCCAAGATATTACCAATTGCACAATGATGCATGGAACAGTAGTTGGGAGGTCTCTTTTAAATAGTAACACACCAGGGGGTTTGCCTTTGCTACGTGCTTTCTCTCCCAGCATTTCTCACTATTTCTGTTCAGTTCCAGTAATGCTGGCCATGTAGGAACACCGGCGTGTGCACTGTCTGGTAACATGGTCTGGTTTGCATGTAACCAGGCTATGCAACCCCAATCCTAAATGTGTTGAACACCCTTCTTGGAGGTAACCCTGCTTGCTTAAGCATAAAGACTATTTTAGATGACCCAAGGCATCTGCTGCATCGATGTGGGACTGGTGGATGGGATACAGGATGTGGAATGCACCCCCGGAGACCCGAAGAGATGCCCAAGGCCACATAAGCATTGATTACTCCAGAGTTAGAGTTATGTTTCAGGGAACTAATTCCAGTCAGTGCTGCTAACTTGGCTTTTACATGAAAGCCATACTCTTTCTCTGGTTAAACCCCTTCCAGAATCATGGACAGAAGTAGATTAATGCATCGCCTGCACAGGTCTGGACCATGCATGCAAGCACCCCAGCACCCTCTGAGAGGGAGTTTCCTAATTTAGGACTTCTAACGATACCCTGTATCTTCACAGTGCTTGTTAAAGTGTTACAGCTGTAATGAATTCATCTTCGTTACATGCTTGGGAAGTAGAGGAGTACTCTTGTCCCCGTAAAAGGCTGACAGATAACAGAAGGCAGAGAATCAGAGAGACTCAGACCAGGCGCAGAGCCTGAAAAGTAATTACATGCCTAAACAGCTTTGGGAAGAAGCGTGTAAGTGGCAGATCTGGGGCTTGAACCTCTGTCAGCCCCCTCAGGACCAAATCTTTCTTCTTGTGCTGTGATGGTACGGATCAGAAGAACTCAATTATTTACAAATCCTATAGCCACAGGTATGTGCACACACACGCACTACCCCCCTGGAAACAGGAATTGATTCGGATAAGGCTGTGCTGACCTGAGCTGTCATTTGTACTGCTAATCCAGCTCAAATCAGACTTGTTTTTTCCCCCAGGGACCAGAAAAGGTACTGCTCTTTCCACTGCAAAGAATTTGTTTTCAGTTTTCCTACACTTGTTCATTACGGTGTTTTGGCAATGTAGGTTTTCTAGGGAAAGAGGACCTCTGACATTTTTCTGGCATGGCTGAAAGCAGAAAATATCTGAAATGTCTTGAAAACTGATCGGGGGAGGGGGGATGTTGCCTTTTTTTCTTTTTTTTTTTTAACTGAATAGAGAAGTTTGCAGAGATTAGGTAAGAGATATAAAACCCTATGTGACTGCCCCCCAGATGTGCTACCATATCCTTGTAGCACTCTCATTGTGCAGGGTTGGGCTGGTGGTGGCAGGTCAGTAAAATGAGTGCTTGGAGATTAGACATTTTTCAGACTTCCAAGTGTGTCTTTCAAATGAATGAGGGTTTCTTGATGTCTCTGTTGATTAATTCACTTAAACCATCTTATACATGGTGTATATCACCCTGGAGCAGCTTGAGCACATGCACATGCTGATCTCTATACTGTACACCTCCCCGAACCCTACATGTCCCAAAGTGGTGGTGCCCACCTAGACTCTTTGCACATCCCCTATATCCTCTCCTCCAGAACTGTAGAGGGTTTGGGTCCTGATCTAAATTTCCCCAAATCCAAAATATTCCCTCCAGCACAAAACAGCCACTTTCATGTGTTTCTGTACCTGACTTTCACAGGCTTTTCTTGGGATGGGGCAACTGGCTTTGAAGCTCATGTGAAACTTAGGTTTGAATTAGACCTGAACTACAGTGATGCAAGACAGGCTCAGTGGTGAGCTCTAGCATTTGATAGGGTCAAGGCCCATCCTCACTGATTTTCCTGGAGAGATAACGATGAAAAAATCTATTTTTTCACTCCTGACAATAGCTCTACTTGGTCTCTTCGCCATTATTTTCTCTAGGCACAGCAGGGTGAATTGATCTACAAAATATTTGCAGGGATGGTGAAGGATTAAGTATCTCACACAGATAGTTCAATGCAACAGTTGTTATGGAGAGAAAAACAGGGTGGGGTAAGGGAGTTGTTCATTTTCCTTCCACTAAGGTCAGCCTTAAATAACTCTCCCACCTCCCCTGGAGGCTGAGACAAGATAATAAAGACAAAAATGTCAGTGCAAAGCACAGGGCCCCTCTATTTACAGCAAAGGCCAAATCGCTAACCAACAGATCGGAGTTTGCATTCTAAACACCGATAAGCGGCAACTTTGAATTAACAGCCCCGGCTCTTCCACTGCTGTAAATCACCCTGACCCTGACTGCCCACAGCACCCCAGTGCCTACCCCCAGCCGGGGCTCCCCAGCAGGAGAAAGAGGCTGCAACAGTGGGCTCACCCCTCCCGGCCCCTGGAGATCCCTGTGCCTGGCTCCAAACACCCCCAGCCTTCCCCTCCACAGCCCCTAACACTAACAAGCCTTATCAGTAGGATTTACACCTCCTTGTCTAGGAACCCATAGGCAAGCCTACGGACCAGTTACTGGTGTGCATCCAAATCCTTAAAGTAGGTTTAAGTGCTCAAAACAATCCACTTACCCGGTGATAATTAATGATATTAGACCTGGGAGTCCCCATGCCTTGGCAGGGGAGATCACAGCACTCTACTGTGGGGTTCAGCCAACCATGAGCAGAGAGGGTGTCAACCCTTCTGCAAGTCTTTGGCACCTCCCAGCCCTGGAGGGGCATCCCAGGAGAGAGGAATCACCAGTGTAGCTGGTGATAACACCAGGAAGATGGATACCTGGGAGCAGCCACTGATCACAAGAGAAGTGGTGGGTTGGGTTTTATTCACCGCTGGATGCTGTGTTAAGAAAGGCCCTTTGGCACAAAGCAGTGCTGGCCAGAGAACACCAGTTCCCATGTGGGCGATGCTGTGGGAGGGAGGGGGAAGGAGGAAGAAATCACAGCTCCTGTCTCAGGTCCCAACCCTGCTCGAGGCATCTGAAGTGCTGAAGCTCAGAGCACCCTGCAAAAGAAAACAAGTGACTGACACCTCCAAGCCACATGTTCTGGAGAAAAGTGGCTTGGCCAGAGTTAGACAAAATCTCCAAAAGCATCTTCATAGCAAAACAGGGGCTTTTATAGTTAAGTTTATTTCAGAAAACAGGGTCTCATGTTTAAACTTGTCATAAAATGTGGTGCAAGAACAAGTACGTTGTTCCACAATGTCCTGCTACAGCATCACTTGCAGCCCCCACTTTTATCATTGGGGAAACTGTGGCAGATGTCCACAGTATATCCACAGCTGTGGAGGTGAGCAGTGGCAGAAAACACAGAAGCAACATGGCGATTTATTTTCAATTCCTGAGACCACTTTGCAGCAGGGAACAAATCCAGTCTGAGCCACTGAAAACCATTCCTTCAGTTTCTGTCATTTCTCTCTTTATCGCTTTGCTGCCTTGGCTGGTTTTAGCACCCACCACTTTCTGCTATGTCTGCTGCTCTCTGGGGGCCTGCCCATGCTTTCCAGCATCATGATCGAGGACCAGGTCTCCTTTTCTGTTTTACCAAAGGCTTATCCAGGTCATCCATGACTTTGTTTTTCAAGTGGTGGCTGTGATGCCTTCAGCTGTGGAAGCCATGATGGTGACACCATGATATTTTAGTGCCTACAGTTATGGAGACTGGAAAATGCACCCTGATGGACTAATGACCCCTCTCATGGTTGTTCCTGCGGGCCAGGTCAAGACCCTATTTGGTTATTCTTGTGGACTTCCACGACATGAAGAAGCACAGATATGGAATCAGAGCTGAAAATGTGTATTTTTTAATTGGTGCTGATCAAGTTACTTTTCCAGTGCTTCTCCGCTCTGAAAGTTATTTGTTACTTTTGTTGTTCATTACTTGTCCTCTAGCAGTGTGTCATCACCTCTTCTAATGTTTCTCTGTCTACGCCAAGGATTACTTTTGGGCCATTAATAGCCACAGATTTCATCTTCTCCTCATTGATAAACAAACTAATTTGTTCTGCTGAGTCTGCTAATAGCTGTGTCTAGGAACTATTAGCAGCTCTTAGGTGCTATTTTCCCCTCTACCTTCTCAAAAAATATGTGGCCAGTAATATTTTAACAGTGTTAAAAGAAGCATACGTGTTTTTTCCATTTATATTTATAACCTTGCATATGCTTTTCCCAAGATGGATGGGAAAGATTTTTTGGAGCTTTACTCTAGAGGTCATTAAATTTGGTGTATTTTGCTTGGGTAGCTGTACGTGTATAGAGACTTGAGCCTGTAGAAGCTGTGGAGGCCTGAGCAAGGTGCAGCCAAACCGATTTGCATGTTCTGCAATCTCCAGTGATCTGGGCTAGAGAAGGTCAGCATTTACCTGCCAAGAGGTGCGATGTGCTCAGGAGGGGTGGCCAGAGGGCTTGGGTCACAGGAGGCTTTTCTCAGAGCCACAGCATACCTGAGAAACTCCCTTATCTTCTAATGAAAGCTACTGACTCTTTGGAATTGCTCTCTGGAGCACCTTCTACCAGTGAGCTGCATCTCCAGAGGTGTGGATGTACTCAGGACCCTCTGCTGTTAGCAGCTAATCCAAAGTGGGTCAGACCTGGTTGGTTACACTGGGTTTGGATTACACCCTCCATTTTATGAACCGACCCTTTGTGCTCTAAGTGACAAGATAATGTCCCTGGCCTGGAAGAGCCTGGAGAAAATTGTGAAATCCACAGTCTGGCAGGAGTGCCTCCCTTGTGCCTGATGTCTGGCAATGCGATGGGGCCAGCTCACATGCCCTGCACCCAGACGGCCCCCCAGATTAATTTGTAGAAGCAGCTGAGATTACTTGTATCCCAGTGAGTGGCCCCCTTCTCTGCTTGCACAATGCCCCTTTTAAGCAAGGACATCTCTCATTGTGTGCCTCCAGATAAGTCACAGAGCCTCACCCTTTGCTATAGCAGCCCCCTCTCCCTCCGGAGGCCATGGCAGCTGCCCCACCTGCCACGTATCTTTGCAGGCATCACTGGATTTGGTTGTAAGTATTCCCATGATTACAGACCCTCTTTGGTACCAGGTTCACAGCCTTGCTCTTCAACTCATGCCACCGCCCCTGGTGGGGTGGTCACATGCTGCCACTCCATGCGTGCTTGGACATGCCAAGGGGAGCACAGCTGCTGGAAACCACACATAGCTGAAGCAGAGATAATGAGCACCAAGGATGCCGACTTCCCCACTCCATGCCATACTGCCATCTACTTCTGCACCCCTCACGGGGAGCAGAGCAAAGCCTGGAAGGGACAATTCCTGGGTCCCAGTTCCCTATGCCTTGTGAAAAGCTACACTCAAACAGCGCATATGCTTGAATGCACTGTCCCAACTACACATCCCCAGATATCTGTTGCATCTCCCAGGGAATGGCCACCCCCGAAAGCTGCTCTTGGGTATGCAGACTCCTCTGGGCACCTCAGGCTGCTGGTGCAACACAGGGGTGCCTCGGCAGGCAGTGCCTCCTTGGTGCGTCCTCTGGGGCTATTTGTTTCACAAGTCACCAAATTTGCCCTGCGGAGAAAAGGAGGCAGGCGGTCACTGCCATGTTGCTCTCTGCTCCGCTTTCCTGGCAACACACATCTGGGGACAGGCAGAGCAGCCTTGGTGGTGACTGCAGAGCGTGAGAGCAGTGGCAAGGAGATGCCAGTGGAGTTTCTGGGTTCCCGGGTGCTCTTCAAGAACTTGTTTGCCTCGAGACCTGACCTTTGCTGTCAGTAAAACTTGCACAAACTTGTAATTGTTAACTAGTTCCCCTGTAGTGGGCTTGTTATTTTTTCAGGACAGGGTTCGAAAATGCTAGACATCTACAGTAGTAAAGATTTTATTGTGCTGGCAACGGACTGTAAAACTTGATTACATGATACTGGGGATTGCCTAAACCTCATTCCCACTGATGCAACCACTCGGGATTGGGGGATGCAAGTGAGGGAGGTGGCTTCAAGTCACGTCTGGAGGTGGTTTAGCACGAAGGCCAGGAGTCAGGAGCAGCCTATTTCTAGCCAGCTGCTCCCACCCTTTGGCCAAGTGAGCCCATCAGGAACCATCTGAGGGGGAGTCATGGGGGGCATGCATAGCTGAAACAATGCATGAATGCTTAGCTGGTTGCTGCCTAATCACATGAAACCCATAAGGAAGCCCAGCCTGGAAGGAGTGAGCTGAGATTTTTCTGTAGGAAAAGCTTTTCCATCAAGAAACAGGCTCCCCTGTTGGCCTTCTCTCTCAGTTTGCTGCTGACATGAGAGGTTTCCCCTCTAAGAAAAACTTTTCCATAGTTTATATCCATTTTATATCCATTTATATCACTGACAGCGTTTTTCGTATTCCAAAGGACCATTTATGGTAGGAAAATAGTTTCCAATAAATAATCAAACTGATCGTATTTTTGAAGGGGGAAAAAAGTCATAGCAGGAAACTTCTTTAAAAAGAGCCCAAAATGGCTCTTGCTAAACTTAGAGCCAGTGTGATATCTTTTTTCCTTACAGTAAATCTTCTGGCTTATTTCTGCACCCAAACTAAAGGGAGCCAAGAGGAATTCCTGAACACTTGGGTACAGTCAGCCCTTCCCCTCCTGGGCCACGCTGCAGAAATGCCATGAGCTTTTCAAAGCTACCTCCAGTATTTAGTTAGCCAAGAGAAAGAGAAGCAATAAACTTGGCACTTCTAACACAAAATAAAATAGCTATTTTTGTTATAACAGTGGGATAAGATCCAGGGAATGGGGAAGACCAGCAGTGAAGCTGCCCAGAACAGAGAAGATAGTGGATAGAAGAACCTCCTTACAGAGTCCTACTATTAGTAAAACATGAGTTCAGGTGAGCTCAGGTAATGCTCAAAAGTCAAAGAAGGAAAACCTTGAATGACAAATCTCAGCGTGTGATTAACTTGGAAACATCCTGCTCCTGAGCCTTTCCAAGTTCACCACTGGACTGAGGTCCATTGGACCTCAAGCAGTGTAGTGACCACAGGAAAATGACTGCTACGGGGATCTGTGGGGTAATTCTCTAAGTTGTTCCCATCATGTGAGATGCTGGGTGGGGGCTCTTTGCTCTGGAGGAAATGTGGGTAGGACAAGGCTTTTGCTCCTGGCTTTGACAACCTACTTCAGTTGGGGTAAAATGCCAGGCTCTGAATTGTGTGGCTGCTAATTCCCCGTCTTCTTCTGGTAGAAAGAAGGTCTGAGTAAGTGAATTCCCTGTACTCATATCTTACTGAAACACGAGACTCTCTTCATGGGTATACCACTAGGTCATTCAAGTACATCCAGTATCTTTTTTGAGGGGGAGACAGAGATAATGTTACACATAGCGCAGAAATGCTATTAACTCCAGTTGAGCATCACAACCTGGATTTATTAGCAGGAGGCCAAAAGACCTACATGCCAGAGAATGTAACTGATAACCTTGTCTTGCATCCGTTTGAGCAAATGAATCCCCCTCCCTGTATGCTCATCAGAGATTTAGCACTTTTCATGAGCCTTTTTGCAATCACAGTCATTTAGCAAGCATATGATACTTCACACTTAGAGCCATGATAGGGACATATGGGACTTCTTACTTCCTAGATGCTAATGGATGGAGTTGCTTTGGCTACTCAAGAAACCAAGGGTCTGGTTTAAGTCCCAAGGCATTCTGCTGATTTTAGTGACCTTTCTTCTAATTTATACTGTGTTTGAGGAATTAGGCTTATACTGAGTTAAACAAGCAGCAGAGATCAAGCAGATGAAAATGTCTCCTTTTCAGGGGTGCTGAGCACTCGTAGTCTCAAAATTTAGAGGGGAAGTTTGAAGATCATCTCATCCCCAGCACTTAAAATGGTCCTTTTCAGGCTGGGGAAAACAAAACCAAACACAAACCAAACCAACCCAAAACAGCACACAAACAAGCATACTTTAAGCAGAATAATGAGAAAGCATAGTGGTGACAGAAAAGTCAGGCACGGAGGTATCAAAAACAAGGGGTAACATGAAAGAGAGAGAAACCTAGATCTGTTGACAGAATCAGACCCATGAAAGCAGTGGACCACTCTGGTTCATCACCTCCTCTTAAAAGTGAACTTACCAGCCAGAATAGAGATAATCAGCTATCGCCTGACTTTCACTGGGATTTACCAGAAATGTTTCTTGGTGTTGAAGGCACAATTTCAGGCTGAGCCCCCAAAAAGAAAAGCTGACCTCTCACCTGCAAATGGCAGACTCAGCCTCTGTTTTGCTTAATCCCAAACAGGAATTTGAAGGGGCACCTGGCAGATGAAGGAGGAGACCTGTCTTTCAGTGGGTGGAGGGGGAAAGACATATTTTTTCTCATGCAAAATTTCAAATGCTCTAACTTTGGCACCATGCTGAGCTAAAATGACCACCTAAATGTCTCCTGCTAAATGCAGATGTAATTTGTCCCCAGCCCAAGCTGTGGATGCATGTCTCTCACTGTGCACCACATGGCCAGCGAGTGGGGCTGCAGATAGCCTCAGCACAATAATGTGTTTTCCTTCTTCTGACACCTGACAGTGGCATGGTCTCACAACTTGATCCCATCACTGCACACTTTCCAAGGTGATATAAATCAAACAGATTAACATGTTTGCCTTTAATTTTACATTTTAGAAACAGCTGTTGAGCTACCTCAATGCCAGCAGTGCCTATTGCCAGCATTAGTGTCATTAGTAATCATCGTGGCTGTAATAGCACCATTATCTCCAGCTAAAAGGGTCACTGATGGCTCAGGACAGAGCTTCAGGGAAGCAAAACCAGGTCAGATGAAATGAGATGGAAACTGCAAACTGTTGCTTCTGTCTTAATTTGCATAAGGATCTGTGGATGCTACGTAGAGGGAAATTAATGTGCACAAGCAGCAAAAAATTTGGCTAGAGTGTCATTGAGGAGGTGGGGCTCGCACTAGCTTTTGTGTTATTTGGGCTAATGTAAAGCATATAAATATGGGGAAGAGACGATAGGCATATTACTACCAACCAACCACTCTTCACCTCTCAGAGCAAACTTCTCTCCGTCTCTTGAGGCCTCTTCTTTGGGTAAGTCTGATTGCCAGCCTTTCAGCTTCTGCCTGTTACTTAGAGCTGTTTTCTTAAGCTGATGTAGTTGTGGTGGTGACAAGTGCTATCTTGTTAAATCAAGTCTCCTCAGGTCTCTGAGCAGATTGGGCTGTTCTTAGGCCATCATCACAAATAACAGGCTTTATGACTTGTCAGAGAGGGATTTTCCTCTGAAGGTCTCTGCTGACCTCTGCTTTCCTGGGCACGTGTGCTACAGGACTTGGTGGAATGGCTTTTCCATTCCAGTTTGGCCTTTTGGGGAAAAACAGCAGGGAGGATAGGACTGACGTGAGCATGTGGATAGAAGTGGACTTCTGATTATGAACATTAGTCACTTACCATGGCTTTACAAGCCTGATGCAGAAAGCTTTCCTTTTCCCTCAAACTAGGGCATCTTTATAAGGTCCATCTGCTACTTTGGTCCCATTTTCACTGCCCAAGGAGCTGAAGGACATAATTTGCTTGATGACAACCAATTTCTTCCTCCTAGACCTCCCTGTGTCTCCTCTGCTTCTTAATCTTAGGCCTCATCCTGTTAACCATGGCTCTCTGGATCCTATCACTGCCTCTCCTGGCCCTTCTTGCTCTTTCTGGCCCAGGGAACAGCCACGCAGCTGCCACCCAGCACCTCTGTGGCTCCCACTTGGTGGAGGCTCTCTACCTGGTGTGCGGAGAGAGGGGATTCTTCTACTCCCCCAAAGCCCGACGGGATGTTGAGCAGCCTCTAGGTAAGTGAACACAGTTTGTATGCTATGTGATGCAAAATATAACAACTGCCTATCTTTGACAGTGACACCAGGAATGTCCTTGATGGGGAATGCCAGGAATACCTTTAGCATACCAACAGCATCACACTGCCAATGAAAAGCTCTTCAGGTTAAAAAGGCAGATGAGAGGGCAGGCAGGGAAAGAAGATTTATGAGGCAAAAGGAATTGTGCCTGAAAGCTCAAACTCATCTATTTCTTCGTGTGGCCATTACACTGGCCTGGGTGCATTCACAGAAAATGAAGGTGGAAGGAACTCAGGGATCCTCTTGCTCCACCAAGACAGGATCAGTTGTCCCCATCCTATTCCTGACCCGTGATTGTCTAGTGTGTTCATAAAAACCTTCAGTGAGAAAGCTGCTTCTCTCTTCTGAAACCGCCTCTTCCCATGTTTAACTGACCTTCTTCTTGAGTGTTTCTTCCCAGTATCAACCTGATCATCTCTTGCTGTAAATTGTATCTTGTCCTCTCCACAGTGGGCATGCAGAAGAGTCTACTCATTTCTTCTTTATGACTGCTTTTCAAAATATTGGAAGATGTTCCCATGTCTTGTTTTAACCTGCTTTCAGCTAAATCCCCTCTACACACTCCCACTACCTTCTGAGGTAGTATTTTCCAGATTTCTGTACATGAAAATTGTCTGCACTTGATCCACATCCTTACTGACTGGCGGTGATGCCTAGAGAAGTACACAGGATTCCAGCTGAGGTCTTGCTATTGCCAAGTAGAGTGAGAAACTGGAAGAACAATACTGCATGTTTTTCACACCATGTTACTGTCTACAGACAGCTTGCCTTTTTCAAAGCAGCAGTGCACTGTTGATTGACAGTGATCACTGTCTCCCTCGGATGCGCTAGCCTGCCTTCAGGTGGATCCGCAGTCCTTGAAGGACAGCTACCACAGTCAAACCTTCATTCTGAATGAGCAACGGAGTCTTCCCGCCTGCCTTTAGCATCTTTCCCATTTCTTACTGAGCAGCATCCTGTCTTTTCAGTGCTTTTATAGTTTTTAAGGTAATTTTTAGTACTAATCTTGCTCTTCAGGTGGCTTGCAGCCCTCACAGCTTTATATAATCTCTTATTTTGTGGTGGTGAAACGTTGGTGGAGCTGCTTTGGTTCCCCATTTTAGGGCTTCTGGATCACTGACAAGTGTGAGCCAGGAGGCAGGAGGAGATGACAGACATACCTGCATACCCTGCGGTGCTGGGTCACTGCCTCTGGTCCAGCGCTTTGTGTCTGTGCTGTGACACAGGTAGGATGAGGCAGCCCAGAGAGCTTCCCTTCAAGAAAGTGTTTGTATCTTAGTGTAGCCAGGACCTGTAATGCTCCAGCTGTAAAGCAAGGATAATATCTCTCCTAGAGATGGACACCACAGCTCCTCTCAGCTTTGGCTCCTCTAAGAACCCAACAAGCACAAGGGTTTTCTGTGATTTGTTTTGAATAGCCAGCTGGGCTTATAGTTGCTCCCTATGCTGATTATTTGTTTCTGAAGACCACCACGAGTGGGCTGGAAACTGTGCTATCCAAATTCTCTAAATATTGTATGGAGATTTTAATTAAGGCCAACCAGTTTGAAAGTGTTTGAGGACTCTCTAGTTTTGTTTCCAGGACTTTTGGCTGAGCCACCACTTCTTTGTCACAGAAGCTGGCTGTGTTTAGTCTGCTCACAACCAGCTTAAAGGATGAAGACAAGTAAATCACAAAACACTGACTACCTATTTCCTCTTAATGTTGGACTAAATCTTTCCTAAATTTTCCCCCTAGCATACTAGCATAATGATTTCTTGTTACTCTTGTGCCTTGTTCATTGCATCACGCTTTGGGGGCTTGGGGATTTTGCATCTTGTGCTGTAATTTCATATTGCCCTAGAAAACATATCTCATTCTTGCTTTCCAAGCATATTCTTTTTGTTGTTATGGTATCTTCTCTCCCTACAGGAAAAATCACTGGTTTATTTGCCATTTTCTGGTTTTTTGTTGGACAACTAAAACCTGAACAGTTCTGTTCATAAGTTTTCCAGCTCCCACCATGAAATGAGGCATTTTGTTGAGTTTTGTCTATATCCAGATACCCCAATTCACCATTCCTTCTAAAACCTTGTCCCCAGCTGTGAAAATGGACATGCACAAACTCTTTTGCCATCAGCTCGAGGCTACATCCAGACAGCCAACAGGAGCAGGCTGTTCAGGACCAGCTGGGAAATGCATCCAGCCCCGAGACTGGCCTGTCCTTGCAATCCCAGGGACATCCCAGTTGTTTGCTTTGGCTGCCAGAAGAGTGGGTAACTGCCCAAGATGGGGACGCAGTCCCAAGCAACTCATCTCTCTAGAGCAGAGTAGCCCATTTTATCATCTCACTTACTTGCTGCTCATCCCAGGGAGGGTGTGGGGTTTCTCTTCTCCACACACATTCCTCAGTAAAGCCCCTGTATCCCTTTGTCCCTCGTGCTGCTATCCACTCCATAGGATTCTGGGCACTGCAGGATTATTCTGAGAGAGGAAACACAGAGCCTGAAGGTGCTACAGCAGCATCAACCAGGGGAAACTTTTGCAACTTCACTTTTCCGGCTAACTCTGGCTTAAAAATCTGGCTTCAAAAGGGGGGGGGGGGGTGTCTGTAGGACTCAACATCCAGAGATGATGCTGTGTGATGTCCCATGGCTTATCCTTTTCTTCCCCAGCAGTGAGCGGTCCTTTGCACGGTGAAGTAGGAGAGCTGCCCTTCCAGCCAGAGGAATTTCAGAAAGTAAAGAGAGGGATTGTTGAGCAATGCTGCCACAACACCTGCTCCCTCTACCAACTGGAAAACTACTGCAACTAGCAGCAAGGCCAGCAGCAGGGAGCTCTCAGGCCACAGGTAGAAACATGCACTTATGCTACTGCACCTTCAAAGCAATTGAATAAATGTTGTGGATCTATTTGAAGGACTGTGCCAATTCATGTGCCCGGGTCTTGGGGTAGGGGAACTGATGTTTAAGGTGTTGTCCTCTGTGCTTGCATAAGGCAGTTTTAAAAGGTAGTGGAGCCACACATCATTTCACACTATTCTTCTGCCATCCAAATGAGCTCCCTGGGAGGGAGGAAAGGAGGAGGATTACACAGCACTAGAGTGGGTACACATTGCACCCAGAACCCCTAATGCTGGGGAGACAAAGAGGAGAGGTTTGAAGAGGTTTGAATGAGGTTTCTCTTTCCAGGGAAATGTTACAGGGAAATATCTGTGGCAATATCATGCTGATCAACTTCCTGCAGTTCACAGCCCAAATATAGCCAGGCAGCTGGGAGACCAAACTTCCTCAGCTGCGTAATGGAAACAGTTCAGATTAAGCAAAGAATGAAGTCACCTATTAATTGTACCCAGAAAAATCATGGATGACCGCCATGACCAATTTAGAAAGTGTGTCCAGTTCCCACTTCTGCTTGTGGCAGGCCCAGGCGGAGCTCCCGCTGTGGGTCATGCTTGTCATTCACAAGTATTTGACAAGTCACATGCAGAAAGCCAATTTAATCCAAAAGGAGCTTTGAGTGTATTGGTGAAGAGCTAGGCAGCCTAAGGCAGCATCCCTGCCTCTGTTGATGCAAACTTCTTTCAAGTAACTGCCCTCAAAATTTCTGCTTTCTGAGAGAGAAATCTGCCATGGAATGCCAGCTGGCTGGGGTGGCTGAGAGTGTGGGGACTCCTGGGCCAGTGTAGTGGAAGCCATGCAGGAGGTACCTGTGGGATGGGTGCAGTCTGGCAGAGGTGGCAGCAGTGACCAGGGCTGCATTTTGCTGGTGGCAGATTTTGAAGCTGGTCTGAGAGAAGGCTATGATTTTGACAGCCTCTATTCCCAAGCTAGATCTGACTGCCTCCATTGGAGCCGTGCAAATGGAAGCTGCCATCTCATCCCTGTCAGGATGTATTTCTTCTGCTCCTATTATGAGCACAAAACTGGCAAAACCACTGCAAACTGGAAGAGCAGCTGGAAGAGCTGTTGAGAAGACACATCCATAAAATAGGAAGGAAATCAGAAAGCACCAACAGTGGTGACCCTCCATATGGGCTCCCTTGGTGTATCCAACAGCCTGTGGCAGGGGCCCCTTCCAGCAGCTGCCACACCAGTGTTGCTCTGCCAGTGCTGATCCCTCTTGACCACCCTCCCACCTCTCTCCATCATCCCTTCTTCTGGGCCCTGCCAAATATTCCCAGCAGCACAGCTTGCAACTGTGACAGACAACCTTGGGGCCAAATCCTGTGGTTCTGAAAGACAGCAAGACGTTTGCTGTTTCTGGGGTACTTGGCTCCCACTGAGTAAGCCTCACAGCATACAGCTCTGGCGGTTTGTAAAGGGGACTTCCTAGAAACAATTCTTCTACCTGTCCTGGTGCCCCATGAGATCAATGTATTACTGATGTGTTACTGCAGTGAGAACAGCAGAGACAATGCTCACGGTAAGACCACCATCATATTCAACATGTAGCAGGGTTCCAGCAATCCCATACACCTGTCTGCTGCAAGGAGATGCCACTCTGATCCCTAGGGCAGAACGTCGGGTCCACTTGCATGGCTTGAAGGGAAAGCACATCCAAGAGAAATGCTCCCCTCCACAGCTGAAAACCCAAGACTTGTTGTAGTCACCCACTCATGCCCTTCCTCACTTAGGACCAAGAACCTGCACTCAGTGTTAGGGGTCCATGGAAAGCAAGGGAGCAGAGAAGCTCTTCTGAGGCAAGACTGAGATTCTAGTGAAAATCTGAGATTTCCATCCATACATACCTAACAAAATTGTACAGGTCTGCTGATGAGAAAGGTTGGCAGTATGAATACTGCTCCTGTACCAGCAGCAGCCTTGCGTGCCTGACTGCGAGACTGGTACTAGCACTTCTCCAAGTGCTGGATAGCAGTGATGGAAAAAGCCAGGAGAGGATGGATATAGCCAAATCTATGGAGATACCTCTGGCTTTCCCAGGAACGGGGTGCATGGGGTGTGCCAAGGACAGCCACAGTGTGGAGCTGCCTAGAGCCCTAATTCATAATATCAGAGCTGCATTTTGCATTACAGACATGGCCTACATGAGTTCAGCACCAAAGAGACCAGCACTTGCTTTCAGCGAGGTCAAGGTCCCACAGCAGAGCATGGTGGTCCCATCCATGGTGCATCCATGCCAGAGCTGTTTATCTGCTGGCACTCCTGCCCTGGTAGTGATGCTTGGGCAGGGAAAGCACTTCACAGATGCCCAGTGCATTTCCTGCCCTGTGTCATTGTTTGGTTTGCTCGTTTGTTTGTTTGCTTTTTCTGAATGCTCTCAATTAGGACTGGTTGGGAAATTGCAAATGCCATGGTTTTTTTCTGGAAAGTGTTGATTCATCAAACTCAGGACTTCCCACAGGACCGGACTGGTTTCAGCAAGGCAGGATTCGAAGGGTTGAAGGGACATGGGAGTTCAGGTGCCTGCTCTGCAGGCTTCAGAGCAGGGATTTCATCCTTTGTGCCCGATTGCCCAAGATCACATACTAACCACCAGGCTTTGGTCTGCCCTGGGGTGAACTCTTCTTCTGCTGAAAAATTCCAGTAGGTTTTAGCAAATACAGGGTGGGAATTGTTTTGAAACCTCAAGATGGGGCAGGACCATTCTCTCCTGCCCAGCTCAAGAAGCAGTCCAATATTTTCTTGGCAGATTTGGATGCTAGGTGAGATGGAGGACTGGACACATCAGAAGCCCAGTGGGTGATTACCTGGGGCTGGAGCAGAAAAGAGGAGCAGAAAGGGGCTCTTATGAACATTCCCAACCTGTCTTTGTGCCTAGTGGGGAAAGTAGTCAGCAGGTCCCTTGGCAGAGAAGGGAAGAGAACGGAGTGGTGATCACCTAGGGTCAGGGAAGGAGGCATGGCACCACATTCACTTTGGAGACACAGACAGTCTGACTCTGCAAAGCACATGCAGATGCCATTGCTCCCTTCCTCCCCAAAGCAAGAGCTCTCCAGGAAGGGTGAGCTACACCGCTCTCTGGAAGCTCCAGGAGAAAATACTGCACCAATTCAAAAGCTGTAGGAAACCTAGAAATAATAATAATAATAAAGTCCTTACAAATACACTTAGCTTTCCAGAACTGAAAACAACATAAAGGGACAGCTCTTCACTTTCTAAAATTTGCAGCAAGGTGAAGGCCAAGCAAGAACAAAGGTACTTTTTCCCCTTTTTACTGGGACTCCAGGGAAGGAAGGCAGCCCTGCACACTTTCCTCACTGAAGCACACGACTCCTCAGTTTGCAGACATGACGCTACCAGCTCACTGGTCCTAAGCTGCAGCTGGGAGGGCAGCCTTAGCCCCCTGCCCACCCGACCTGAGGATGGGCAAGAGCTGAGGATGTCCTTAACAGTAGCCCAGGATGGGATTTCTTTATAAAGCCCCCTCAGATCCCTGTGTCCTTCCCCAGACCATTCCCTGGTCTCAGGTAAGCTTGGGAGACGCCAGATCTTATGAATTCCTGCAGAAGTAACTCGGACAGAGAATGCTGCATCCATTGATCTCCCTCCCCACTCCTCCTGCCGGGCTTTTCATTGTGGTCTTTGGGAAGCAAATGCATCCAGCTCCCTTTATTCTGACTCAGCAGTTGCTTTGAAGTGATCTTTGCGGTAGTGGTGGGGCAGCATGCCCGGCTAAAATATCTTTGCTCTGCTACTCTTGCAACAAACTTCCAAAGGTCTCGTGCTAGCGGTGGAGGGCAATTTGAAGAGAATGCAAATAAAGGTTTCAGTTCATTCATGCTGCTTGAATAGAGAATAGAAAGCTGAGCCACAGAGGAGTTTGCAAGACAAATTCTTTGGACTGATGAGTTGTTAACACTGCCTAGAAAAGAAAGGACAAAAGTTGCCCATTTCCTGTGTGCGTGAACACTTACCCAGAAGGGCTCCACTCCAGTTTTGAGGAAAGGGGAGTGACAAGCACAGAAAAGGGAACAGAGGGGAGCCACTGTAGGGCACCAGCCAGCAGGGTCACTGGTGGTTGGGTGACAGATCATGTTCTCCAGGTTGCTGGATGGGCTGTGCTGCTCCAGCTTATCTGGAGAGGAAGGGAAGTCTTCCACTTTCCCAGAGCTAATCTGACTGTATTATTTCCTTTTCCTGGAAGCCACAGATAGAAGAATGCTGTCTATTACCCTGAGAACACACAGATTCACTTTATGTAAGAAATAGCCAGACTATACTCGGCGTTTTTGTTTTGTTTTGTTGTTTGGTTTTCGAGGGTTTTTTTACCATCTTATGAGCTTTTTAGGAAATTTTAAACTTGCTTACAGCCCTTCTCCTTATCTGCAGTGTGATTCCTGAATAACTGGCTTGCAGCAAGGACTTGTCTTGGAAAGCATGCGCTGAGCACATTCAGTGTTAACAACCCAAATTCCCTCTGATTTAGACTGACCTCACCAAAGACACCTATTTTGAACAAAAAATAGCCTTTCCTCCTGCTCCTTTCACCTGGGCAGGAAGAAAGATTTAAGTCAGGCTATAAATTGATCTGGAAAGTCACCACCAGCACATTGTCTCTGGGTAAATTATTCCTGAGTGCCGCAGGGAGGAAGGAGGCTGTTTTTTTAGTGAGCCCAGTGCCAGGCTGGCTCTAGCTTTCCCCCCTGGTCCTGTTGGGCAGAGAGGGCGGGAGCAGGTCCAGGACAATAATGGGAAGCAAAGCAAGCCTGTGGGAGTGCACAAGGAAATGATCTGAGCCTCAATCCTTTCCCTCCATCCCCAGCCAGCTTCAGGAACAGCAGTGGGAGGTGACCAAACCATTTGGGCTCCTCCAACCTCCTTTCTGTTGCAGAAGGAGATGGTCAAAATATGGCCATTTTTTTCTGCTTAGTAAATGCCAGGGTCTCTGGGATGTGCGTGGTTGTTCACACTGAAATTTCCTACTACGTGTTTTCAGATTTTGGAAGAAAATGAATAGCATGTATACGTTTGGGTTTTGATTTCCAGGTTGTTGTCGTTTGGACTTTGTAATGCTGGATTTTAGGGAGGTACAGAACTGCCAACTTCTGAAATGTAACTTTTCATCAGAAAATAACAGAGCTTCCTCTTTTCTAATCATAAAATGGAAAATCAAATACAAATGACACTACCAGCCCTGAACTGACGATAAACCATTCTGTAGATGTTTCTATTTTTTTTTCCCCACTTATCAGAAACCTCCAGATTGGAGGCTGGGACCCAGCAGGGTCCTGGCCCTGCAGACATGCTTGTCAGCAAACTCAAGTTTCCAACTTTTCCTACCTGGCATGGGAAAATGTGGGGGATTTTTAAGACTTATCCTCAATAAATTATCTCTTGGCTTCTGCTGATTCCAGTGGCAAGAGAGAAATCATGGTAAAACAGCTCAAGACCTGACCAAGGATGCAAAACTGCAGCCTGCTCCTCCCCTGCCTTTGAAATTGCTTTTTCAGTAACTTTTTAAATGACTGCAACCTAAAACTGGCCACATTTTAACAAATGCCGACATCCTGTCCTGAAATAACGAATTTCCACCTCAAACGAGGAAAAAACCTGACCTCACAAAATTCCAGTGAAATGTAGAGCTATTTTTCAGTCCTGATTCCAGCACAGGTATTACAAGGCAAGTGTCTAAAGTGCATCTCTGCGCACCCAGGTGCAATTTGGCTGACCAAAGCACAGGCCTTTGTCAGTGGTGAGGAACCGGTGGCATGCAGCCAGGGTGGGGAGGGGGCATCTGGCTCAGCTGGGCTTATGCCAAGGAGGTGGGAAGTCCACCAAAGGCTGAAGCGTCTCTCAGACAGCATTCCTTCAGCTGCTCCTTCACTCCTGCGAGATTGCTGACCTCACCGTGGGGACACAGAGCGGCACTGAGCACTGACATCTTGCACGGTTTTCCTTTATGGTTTTGACTACAGAGCCTCAATGTCATTCTCAAGATGCTTGACCTTAATCTTCACCCCATGGAGCTGTTGCTTTGACTACCCCATTTCTCTGTGCATCCCATTTAAGAACATAGGACTGGGAGTGACTTTCAAGCCGTTCACCTTGGCCCTTACTAACCTTGCATCACTGTGACTTCTTCATCTCCAAAAAGGCTTTTTACATCCTGGTTTCTTCCTTTAGCCTCTCTGCAGTTTTAGTTTCTGGAACCTTTCCTGAGGAATTCATCCTCTCCTGTTGGGCTTCACAGTCCTCACAACCTGGAAAAGATCCTGCGGTTTCACATATCTGTTCAGAGCAAAGCAATTATCCATGGCTCTGCCACCGAAATAGGGCACCACAAAAATGCTGGGAATCTGTAAAAGCCAGATTCCTGCGACAGCTTTTCCTTCTCCTGCAGTCCCAGCTGCTGCCAGGGGATGGAGCGCAGGGTGGCCCACAGCTGGATCCGGCGCCCCTGCCAGTAGCTGCACTGCCTAGGGCAGGGCAAGGCGGCATGGCGCCAGGGACTCCAAATTATAGGGGAGAAAGATTAATAAAGACAAACCATGCAGGTGTTGGAGGAAAACTCCCTGGAGATGGGATGCCAGAGTAAGGCTGCACCAATGCTGTGGGACTAATGGATCTGTGGCAGCAAGGTGATAGCTGGAACAATGCAAACAAACTGCCCGTTGACCCACGTGTGGCTCCTGACAGTGACACCAGCCCTTACTGGCATGGCCAGTGACCTGGAGCAATGATGACTTGGATTGCTGCTTCTCTTGCTCTGGTCTTCGTTTAAGGCTGAATTTCTTCAAGAAGGATTTTGATTGCCTTTCTGAACCTCTGGGCTCTTGAAGCTGGGTCTGTGAGTGTGGCTTTCACATCCCAGGGTACCCTCACCCCTGTTCACTTGCCAGCCTGCAGTGCACCTCCCTGCCATGTACTCTGGGGAAGCTTTACCTGCCCAATGTTTCCCCTGATGTAGCATGTACCTATAGAGTGTTTGGGCTCGATGAGCATCTGTTTTCAAGTTGGAAATCCCCTTTTGAGTAGACTTAGGTTTAGGTCTGCAATGAACTCCTGCCCCAAAGAGCTTGTGTTGTGCAACAATCCCCTGGGCTCTTCTGCCTTTCCCTGGCACTGAAGGACTGCCAAAGCATAAATATATCTCCTGCATAAAAATATTAATATTTCAAAGAAATCTGGAATGTCCCTCCGCCCAGTATTACCACGGGTGCTCAGATCCTTACTCCTGCCCAGCTCACAGGGCATTTAATGGGGTCATGGTCCTCAGCTATGACACAGCTTTGATCTGCTGTTCTGCTGGTTGGGATAGGCATTACTCCTGCCAGCGCCTCTCCCCAGTGGGGATGAGGCCCTAACGAGGGGTTATGAAATTATGAACTGATGCGGTAGCCAGCAGAGGGAGCGCTCAGAGTTTCAGCAGAGCCCTGGGACGGCTTGGGGAGCTCTGGGATAATGCGTTAAACTCTGGCTGGAGCTATAGGGAGCTGAAACAAAGGTTTGGCCTAGATTAGCCACCAGCCCGATGATGCTCAGTTGTGAGAAATGGATCTGCCACAAATGGATCTGCCACAAATTCCCCTGAAGACCACGGGTAGCAGGTGACCCAGAGAAAAGGATCCCCAGGGAGGGATATGCTCGAAACTCTTGGCCTTCAGTCATTTTGCAGTGTCTGGTCCAAGCTGTCAAGTGAAATTCCCCCATTAATTCAGTTCTGGCTTTGGGCTCTCACAATTGCTATCCAACAGAAGACATTGCTGCAAATCAATTATCAAGGAATTATTCCTATAGCATTGTATTTCCAAAGGAATCATGCCTCCATCCCAACACTAGCTCAGTCCTTGTGCCTTACGTTGGCGTCGGGGCCAGAAAGGATGTGATGGGCGGGGAGTTATAGGAAGCTTGAGTTCAGCTTTACCCACCACCTGAGTGTTTTAGGTAAAGCTCCATTTGAATTTAGGCCAAACAGAGCAACACTCAGCTGATTTGTATTACTTTAGTGAATGAAATACTTCACACCTGGCAGCCTCTGTATCAGCCCCTTATCTTAGGAAAACGGTCTAAATTATTCCTCATGAAACGCCTCAGTGGTGGGGGGACCTCTCCACTCACATACAGTAATAGAAATACAATTAGTTACCCAAGTGAACGTTGGCAAAGATGTGCGCCCAGTCCCCTTCTAACTGTGGGGATCCCTCAGGTTTTTTAATGAAGACTCTTCAAGCACCAATGGGCAATTTTTCAACTTGTCTCTAAGCAGATCAGCAATGTAACTAAGTCAGGTGTCTCTGGGATTGAGTTAGGACAAGCCCGGGAGGGAAACTTGATGTGGATGAGATAAATATGTCAGTAAATCACTTGCAGAGTGAGGTTACCTAGGAAAAGTAGAGTGCTGAGTGTTGAGAAGATGTCGTGTATGGTGAGCACAACCATGGCATCATTAACACCCCTTGTGAAGCTTATTGCAAACCTGATAAAAGACAATGGGCCAAATTTTCACTGCTAAATACATCAGGGATGAAAGGGAGCTGGGGAAAGAAGCAGAAAAGAGCAGTGGGAATGGCCTGACCTGCCTAAAACTTCCCTTTCTTCTGGAGAGCAAAGATGCTAGCTCTACTTACCAAAAAAAGTTTGAAAGAGACTTTGCCGCAACCAAGATAGTGGACTTGAGAAGATTCCTCATGGTGCAGAGTGGCCAAATGCCTTGCAACATTAAATGTTTGGAAGGTGAAGATAAGCCCATTTTGATTGTAATTGGTGGGCAAGAGGCAACTACTCAGTGGGAGAGTTCAGCTGTCCACATGAAAGACTTGTACTCCTTGACTCAATGGAAGATAAAGCTTGTTCAATGGAAACTGGTTGCTCCCCACAGCGTCAGGTCCTTGCTCTGGGAGCAGCTGGGTACAATTTTCTGGCCATATAATATGGAAAATCCCCCTTTCTCCGCTCAAAACCTGATGTTACTATTGCTCCCTTTCGCAAGCTAGGATCAAATGAGGAGAATAAACCCCTGGAAGGAAAAGTTCCCTTTTCCCTTCACTTGCTTTTTAATTAATCTTCCTCCTGGTTCAGGAGAAATTTCATGCAGCTCTGAAGCAGAAGACACTTGCTGCCTTACCAACTATATTGTGTGCTAGTCCCAGCTTTTAAGTGGTGATGCTTTAACCCAGGACAGCCTGGTATTTCCAGTTTATAGCTACTCATAAAATCTGAGAGCAGAGCCAGCACTTGCTTGTGATATGGGTGACTTCTTCAAAACCTGAGCCTGTCTCACTCACAGCAGACAGGGACTGGGAGGCCTTCAGAAACATGGGATGCCAAAAGCTGCAATGGGTTCAGTAGAGAAATAGAGAGAAAAAAAAAAAAAAAAAAATCAGTGCAACAAGGCTCAAGCAGTGATTTGTTTGGACTTTTGTTACAGTTAGCTTCAAGTCAGCAAGCATAACCGAATTGTTAGCAAATCCATTTTACACATGAGCATCCCTCCTAAATCAATCCTGCTCTATGGTATCTTCCACATGTGCTAATATACATTCTCTTTTTGACAATGCCTGGTGCAGAAGTAGGAGAAAACTTCATCTCCTAGGGCTGTGGGAGTGGGATGATGCCTTTTCCCTTGGCTACCACTTAGTGCCCCTGTAGCAAAACCTGTGCTGCAAACCACTCTATCCATTTCTGATCACCAAATTGTGTACCCTCTGGGCAGCCCAGTGGAGATACGGGCACCCTGCCTGGGCACTCACCAGGGCACAGCGAGGTTCAACATGCCAGCAAAGGTCCTGCAGGAAACCTCTTTCCGGGGCTGCACGTCCCCTGACTTTGTCTCAGAGATGGGGATATAGGGATGCTGCTGTCTGCAAGGGAGCTCCAGGCTCCCTCTGGGCTAAAGAGCTCACAATGTTCTCCCTATAGCACATGGTCTTTTGAAAGCATCACAGGATCAATCCTGGTGCTGGAAACTGTTGGGCAGAGTGAGCTAGGTCACAGGAGATGGCATGTTTGGTACCCAGAGGCCATGTGTCAGTGGCAGGGGGAAGCCTGGAAGGTGGGAACCACCACCAAAACCCTCTGAACATGGTGGAAATCACTTCTTTAGTCCCAGGCTTCTCCAGTGTCCTCGTGCAAAGTCTGCTTTCAAACTATTCATGTTCCCTGGATCTCACCTCCCCATGAATTACCCATCAGCCAGGGCAGACCCTCCAAAGCAATTAGTGAAGCTCAAGGGCTAGTTTCCCGTTTTATTGTGGGAATCTGGGGCTGTTTTGACTCCCAAGACCAGAATCTGTCTCCAGCCGTTGCTATCCTGGCAGAATCATGCCCAAAAAAGCACTCTTAATTCAAAAGCCAAGCGCACGCATCCCAGGATGGTTGTTTGGACTAAATGAAAGGTTTTCATGAAAATATCCAGTCTGACTTTAAACTCCACCCCGCTTCCCCAGGAGATTGCTCCCTACCTGATTGCCTCCTTCGGGTGGGAGCAAAGGCTTCACAGTGAGTCATCTTTTACTTTGTATACCCTGACAGTGCTATTACTGCTTTCATGTGGGTCTCCAGGAACGGTGAGGGTGGTTGTGGGTGGGAGAAGAGGCTCTGAAAAAGGCACCAGCCACTTGGAGGGGTTTTATGCCCTGACTGCATTGCTGGCAGGGGGGATAACACAGCAGTGAGGCATGTCCAGAAATATTGCCCTCTCCAAGATGGCTCTGGCTTGGGGCACAACCTGCTTAAGTGGGGCCTCCACCAGTGATTAGGATGGGAGATCTTGAAGCAACCCAGTAACTCAGGCAAATAGGAGATGGTGCCCGGACAAGTCAATTAGGGAGCAACTCAGCCTGCCCAATTGAACCTGAAGCCCCTGGGCTGACTCCCTGGAAACTGAGGTTCACCCAGAAAAGAACAGCAAAATGGTTTTAAGAAACAGCAGTTGCAGGCACTCATCATCTCTGATGACAGGAGCCCTGGAGTGGGACCCAGCAGGGCTGGTCTGAAATAATTCCCCAGCTCTGACACTGAGGTTTCTTGGAAGAGAAGCAGCTTTCCTCTGAACGTCCCTTTTAGGGATGTCTGCTGCTCATTGTCAGATTTTTCTCTCTCCTTATATCAGACATGGAGACAAAGGAATTCACTCTATCTATGGAAAACATCTTTTTCATTTTTTTTCCCCTTTGGATTGGGTTAGTGGAGAAGAGGTTGTTCCAGTCTGGTACCTCTTGTGGTTACTGTGCTTGTTTTGACTAAAAAACATCCGTGTGATCTGTACATATTTGAAATGGTTGCCTTTAATGCAAATAAAAATAAAAGAAATCTAAACAAAAATCTACTCAATGTACTTCCAAGCAAAAAAAAAAAAAAAGCCAAAACAATCTTCTTCTGCCTCAAGAAGATCTACCTGGTGGACTGAGATGTCTCAGCAAGAGACCCATCTGAAAAAGTAAAAGGAGGACTTTCAGGCAGATTTGAACCAGGGATGCCATTTCCATTGCTGTAATTACACTTAATAATAATCAATCATGTCCAGGTATTTGTGTAGCTAGAGGCTCACTGCAGCCACCTCTCATAACTAGGGATGCCCTAAACTGAGGCCTACCGAGATAAAGAGCATTATTTCCACTCATTTTTGTGTTGTCTCATCAAATATTTATTCATTCAAGTGTTTTAACTGCTCTCTGGGTACCATGGCATGAGCAGCATGTCCTTACACTCAGCCAAGGTACAGGCAGAGGGTCTGTCACAGGGCAAGAAAGGGCCATGCATTGCACACAGGCAATGTCACAGAGATGGAAGAGCCACCTCCAGCTCATATTGGTCAAGGCATTAGGGGGTTGATTGTAGGGGCTGCACCCCATGAGCTTTACTGGGGGTTAGAAGCCTGGCGCCATGGGAGGTGGCTGACGGTGTGTATATCCACAAATGGATTATGCAGGGAAAGGTTCGTGGGGGGTCTCCCTTGGCTGTAGTGATATCTTGTGTTGCAGATTTCTTTAAACTGTGGGAAAGTTGGATTAGGTGAGGAATTCCACAATTTCTTAGCTTTTCAAATAACATGTCTGAGATATCACCCAGTCTGACTCTCTCTCCCACCTGCCTTGGGAATTCAGTTAACCCTTTGCCTCTTCGGGGCTTGCATGAAGGCTTCATGGAGGTCCTGTTTGAAGCTTGTTATCTTCAGCTGATGAACAGGCAGGGACTCAAGTGGCATCACCAAAGTGGTGCCAGAAATAGGGGGTAGCATCTGAATCACCTGCCATTTGGCTCTACCTACTTAGCCAAGCACTCTCTTCCCCCTCAGCACAAAAATACATGTGTGCACACACACGCCTGCACATGCTATGCAGGCATACCACCTGCTGTTTTGAAAAGATACATGCATTTCTTTTGATGGGGGTTACCTTCCTGGTAATTAGTCATTAGCTTAGCAGTCCAAAGGTTCCTATCCTGTCAGGTCTCCTGCTCCAGGAGCACGGGGATCTCTACAAAACCTTTGCTTCTTCTACCAGACCCTTTCTAGAGCACAACCACAAAACACCTTCTCTCCCCTCACCCTACCCCAAATTGCACTATACCTTTTTGCCCTGCAACAGTACTTGGAGATGCCAACCCCACCTATACACCTGTCCTGGGAGATTAAATAGCTCCCATGGCCAGCAGGAGACATAGAGATGAGGCTTTTGAGGGTGTGTAATCACAGGTGGAGCCACAGGCAAGAAGCAGCCAGCCCAAAGCAGTCCCCATGTACTTTCCCCCAACCCTTCACTCACTGTCCCCATGTGAGAGACCCTGGAAGCCTTCTGCCAGGATGTGCTGATAACATCCCCAAGCCCACTCTGGCTGGAGCCTGGCTTGGGGCACAATCCGCAGCTCGGCTGCCTGTGCTCTGCCAGCACCATGCCACACTATCGCTGCACTCAGTGGATTTTTCAGCAGTGCAGTATAAACATTTCTAGTGAAGTGCACTTAATGTAAGTTGCTTTGCCAAGTGCTGTTGCCTCCCTTCCTTCGTTATGATTACAAGAGAGTGTTTTGCTTAAGCAAGAAAACAAATTGCCCACACATCCTACCTCCCCGTAGGCATCCATCACCCATGGCAAGAACATGGTCTGGAGGGGATGCTGGCAGTACTGGTGGGCACAGTGTGTCCCTGTGTTACCTGCTTCAGGAATGGGAAAGAGCGGAGGGTGAAAGCAGTGGGGATGTTATTGCAGACTCCTGTACACCCATTGCCAGCCATAGGTATTGAAAATCCCAGCCCGTAAGGGAATGAAGCAACTGTGGACAGATTTATTCCTGTCCTGAGCTGATGGTGGGTATGCAAACCAGAGGGAAATTAAGTTAATGTACAGATGCAGTGGCAGAGGAAGGCTACACCTGGCACACGGGAGACCTGTGTGAGTCCACACTGCCCCTTCTCTGCACACCCACAGCCACCTTCCTGTGGGACCTTAGCCCCTTTGAGATCTTCATTGCTCAGCTCAGACTGCTGAGCACCAGTGGCTGGGCCTGGTAGCCCATTTATCCTGCGCAAAAGGCTCCTGGCCTGAAGGAATGAGGGGGTGACCCCCACCACGACTGGCAATCAGAGGTGAAGACAGGGGTCTTGATAAGGGGTGAAGCCCTGGACTGGGGTAGATGCTGCCACCTAACCTTCTGCCCAAAGACAATGAGAGCTGTGAACAAAGACCTGCACTGAAGCACAGCAGCAATGCAAAAAGAAGAAGAAGAAAAAAACCGAGGAAGAAACACCTGAAAGATACATAGCTGGAATTCCTGAGCCCCTCAGAGGTATTCGGGCCTAGCCAACAGTCTCGGGTTTTTTTTCAAAGCCATTAATTACACAACAGAGATGTATCTACACCACTCCACCTCTCCCTGGCAAATAAGGGCCCCATCTATATTCTCTAAAACGCATCACCCTCCGTGCTCAGTGCCATCACCTCTCTCAGGCTCCTGGAAAAATAGCCCATCACAAGGTGATATTTCCAGCTGGCTCTTCCATCTGATTTTCTGCAGTCTAGAATGAATGCTCACAGCGCGTGCCTCCAAAGGATGCATCTGAAATGTGTGAGCAGCATCAGTAGCAAATGCCAGGGAACACAGCAGGGGGCTGGAAATACCATCCTGCTCACCTGGGCAGCTTTGCTCAGTGAGCTGACTGCATGATGTTGCAGTCATCAGGGGAAGCTCTCCAAGAAGCTTTACCAAGTTAAAATCAGTGCAAGGATTGCATCCACCTCCAGCACGACCCATTGCAGGCATTTCCACTGGCCACTCAGCAATGGCTGCTCTGTTGAAGCTGCTGGAGAGGACCTCAGCGGCAACTGCTGTGGCTCCTTTTTTTGAGGAAGGAGAATTTAGTAAGAGCTCACTTGCTTTTGCTTTTGAATTCAGCAACACTCAGCCAGACTGGCTGATTCATACTGATGCTCCTGGGAGCAGGATGAAACAGTTCTAAGGGTGAACCCTGAGTTTTCCGAGTGAGGGCAGAGCAAAGCAGTATGTGAGGGTGGTGGTGGGAGTGAGTGGCTGAGTGGTACTTAGTTGCCAGCTGGGATTCAACCACAACAAGGTGCTGTGCTACCCTTAGAGGGCACGGTGTGCTCCCGCTCAGAAGCAGGTGGCATCCCTGCAGCCCACCTTTCCACTGCTCAGCTCCTCCGTGGGGGACATGATGACGCTTGCTACTAACACTGCCATACTAGAGCATACTCATTAGGCTGTCCTTGCAGGGGGACAGCTATGCAGCACAGCCTTCACCCAAATTCAACCCAAATCGATTCTAGTCAGAAAGGTTTGCCACTGCCTCTCGCAATGTATTTCATTCACAAGCTTCTTTTGGCTCAGAGCTTGCTCCGTAGACAGACCTATATTTGTACAATGCCATAAAGAGCAAACTTCATCTCCTGCTGCTTGGAAGAACTAATTGTACCTGCTGGAGATTTTACTAGTCTTTAAATAAGCTTGGACCTCTTCTTCCCCATGACATTCCAATGTGTATTTTCACGGAAATGCTTTCAAAAAAATAACAAAAACAGGAAATGGTGATGTACTTAGCTGTTAATATAGGCACAGACCCATCTTCCTTCTCTGCTACTGTATTTGTTGCACATTTTTGACACAAAAAAATCAGACAAAACTTGGAGCCTTCCAGGCTCCCTCTGCAATAAGAAGTCGGGAGGAGGGTGGGCATTCCTCCTTATCTGCCCTGTTCCATCTTTCTCCAAAAACTCTTCTGGGAAGCTATTAGCTGAGCTGGAGTAAACTTTGGCAACCAGGAATGACCCAGAGCTGTTTGCTGTTGCACAGGTCATGGGGAGAAAGGTGACACTTCTCTCCCTTTCTGGGATCACCTGACCCTGGGACCCCTTGGCCTCCTTCTTTTGGGCCATGCTGCAGACAGCATGCTGTCAAGCAGACCCACCACATTTCACTTGCTGAATGCCATATGCCATTCTTGCTTGTGCAGTTCTTACCTCACACTTGGGCACCATGACACCACCCTATCTCTCGAGCCTCTTGAGCCAAGCGAGGCTGCTCAGGCTGGAGCTTTTCTCTAATTGCTGAGGAGGTTGAATTTTAAAAGATGCTACAAGAATACCAAGTCTGTCCAGCCCACAAAAATGCATAGCTTGTCTTCCACATAAACAGGGGTGAAAACACTTGTACCTTCTACTGCTGTCACAAATTCCCCTGGCATGGTGTAATAACTTAACTTGCAATAACTTCATTTGTGCTATGCTCAGCACCTGCCAGGTCCTCAGGATGCATCTGTCAACACCCCTCCTGAACACCTAAGTCCAACAAGTGCTCCAAGGAATTGTTAGACCTGGGCAGGATTTGCTACAAGAATCCCTCTTTCACTCTGAACATGCCAAAAAAAAACATCCTTTGCTGATGCATGAGGGCATTCTGCTTTTCCCCTGCCCATATAACAATCCTGCAACAGACACCCTCTGGGTTAGAAGTGTGGTCCCAAAATGCTCTCTCAACCCAGGGGAGACAGAAGCACTGAGCAGACCTGCCCAGACTCTGCTTTTGTTTGCTCCTTGTTGACCAGGTTCCCCAGGTGAATTATTTATCCCACACTTAGTTCTTTGACTTCAGTTTCACACAGGGACCTTCTATATATCACATCCCCTTTTGCCAATGAATCTCTCCTGTTCCAACAGTTTAGTGTGCCCAGGATCAATATATTTTAGCAGCATGCAAGGACATGGTGTTATTGCCAGGTTCCTGAGTTGTACAAAACAAAAGGTATCACTTTCTTAATGCCACTGAAAAATCCTCTGGGCCAAGTACAATTGTCCCTCTGCTGTATAGAAGACTGGCTAATCACCCTCCATTCTCACTAGGGATGTCTTTTTCTCCTAGTCTTCAATGACAGGAGAACCAAACCCAGTGACCACCCTCACCCTCCTTTTCTCTTGTCTTTGACATCTCAACCTGCAGTGCTCAGATCTGCTGGGCATGTCAGCAAAGCAGTCTAATTTCTCCTGATTGTCATCATTCTTGACATATGAGAATATAAAGTGCTTTACAAACTGGGGTACCTTTGTAATACTGTAGGAACCTGAACCATACACCTCAAATCTCCTTTCAGCTCACCCTGTCATCTGTGGGGTGTCTTGGTTGGGCTGGGATTAGGCTATCTCTTCCTTCTTTGGATTATAGGTGGAGAGGAAAGAAAAAGTCATGTAATATCCCCATCCCTGAAGGCATCTGCCTGGCTCAGTTCCCCAGCAGCATCGCTAACAGCCACCCTGGCTCACAACCACTGCAATTCTGCAGCTATTTACATTCCTCTGCCTTTGCTGAAGCCCACATCTCTGCCTGCAAGGTCCATGCTGGCCCAAGCCTTCCTGTACTTCTCCCTTTCCCTGGAAAGCTTTCCGGCTCACCTCCATGTGTTGGTGGCCACCCACGATCTGCTTTGATCAGCTAAGATGGGCAGTGCCATCAGGGGCCTTTGCAGTCTGTCTGGACACTTCTATAGCCGCTGCAGCAGCAGAAGCTTTTTCTCAGAGTCCCAGGCATCCCCTGGTTATTTTAGGGCACCTTTCAGATGTCGCTTTTATTCTGACTCCTGCTTAAGTTCCATTTAGTTTCAGCTTGCTATGACTGGCTTTGCTTTGTGAATGCTGTCCTTGCTCCTTGTAAATTTAATGGGAACCCACAATCATGGTTTCTCTACGATTTCTCTCCCAAACTGTGCTGATGACCATGGAGGTCTGACAACTGCAAGACATGGTGGGCTATTTTTACTGCATTTCCAAATTTTTCAGGTGATGCTTTGCCCATCCATTTTCAAACCAAAATGCTTCTTGGGGGTGTTGTGTTTTGGCAAGCCCCTAGTGGTCAGTGCTGAGATCCAGAGACCTTCCTCTCCCTCTCTTTCTGCCTTTCCGTCCGTAAGTTAGCCATGCCCTTGGCTTTACTGGTCCTCCGGCTTTCCTTCACAGGCCCTCCTTGCAAGCAGTGCCAGGGGCTGGAGTTTGGGGTGGAGGCAGCTATTGTTCCGTCTATCTGCAGTGTAATGCTCCTTATGACTGTATTAAATGAAGGGCGGAGGTCACACATCCCTAGTTTAAATTAGGTTTAGGCTGACCTTTAACAATATTACACTCGTGGATCCTCTCATAACTCACCGTATAAACTCCCAGAAGGTTTTACCACCTCGCTCTTCCTACTGTAAGGATGCCTGAGGCTTAATGCTCTTCCCTCCAATTTCGCTTTGATTTCTAATCCTATCCCCTTCTCACGCTTTGCCTCCCCCTTCCCCCCCAATACAGATATATTCACTCCTTTAAAGGTGGAGGGAAAGAACCTGTTCCTTTTCTCTTCTGGGCGACAGCTCTTTCTTTTGTGTCTCTTTCTTCCTTTCCCCGCCCCCCTCCTCTTTCTTGACACAATGCACTATTTATTTGCACTGAAGGATAACTAAGAAGCAATTAAAAGATCAAAAGGCACAAACACAAGTAGATCCAGTGGCAACTTGTGGGGTTTATTTTGCTGCTGCTGCTGCACGAGCAGCTTCTCCAAACTGCTGCCTTGTTTTTTGCCCAGCCGGAGAGACACCTCTCTTGTTGGGTCGCCTCTTCCTCCAAGGCGACTTTTTTATGATCGCTATTTTTCACCCCCATTGTTTGCTATTGCAGTTGTTTACTGGAAAATCACTTGTTTTTCTCAGGGAGATTAACCCTCCAAGCTTTCTTTTGTCTGCTCTCAGGAGGTCCTTGTGGTGAGCTGGGGGAAGGGAAAGAAGCTGAGCTCCTTCGGCTATTAACAGTAGCTTACAGCCCTGCTTACCCCCCTGCCAAGGTTGGGTCCTTCCCTTTCATGGGGTTTTGCTTTTGCACTGAGGAAAGGTGGTTAATCTTTGTTACGGAGTCCAGCTCTGCTGAGCCATTTGAGGACCCACCATCGGGGTTTACTAAGTGCTGGGCATCCAGGAGAAACTCCTAAAGCCCAAGGTAAGCATTGACGGAGAGGTCTCTTTTCAGGGAAAGTCTAGAGCCCCGACCCATGCCAGTAGATGCTCAGTCTCCTTGATGGCCAGGCCACTTCTTTACATACTTAAATATCAGTGTAGAAACTGAGACTCGATGCATCCGTTTGAGTATGATGTGTACAGAACAGCTTCCTCAGCATCACCTCTGTTCCCCAGGTGTGCCAATGTTTCAGTCAAAGCCAGCAGCCCTGAAACCAGGTCTGTTGGGAACGATACCCAGCAACATAGCCTGGAGAAGCACAGCCCAGAGGACAGCTCAGAGAACAGAAGGATGCTGGGGAAGGAAGGATGCACAAAGCCTAGTGAGAAAGGACATGTCCTGCACATATTTTCTTGGGCATGTTTAGGGCAATTCATGTTTGGACATGTTCAGAGATGCACCAAGCCCCCATCCTTAACAGAAAAAAAGGTGCAAACTTGAGAAAAATATTTTCTTTATTGCCCTGGCTGATGTACCCTTGCCCTTTCATGCCACTACCTATGGCAAGGGCTGCCTGGGATAGACCAACCTGCTGCTAAATTTCAGGCAGCTCCACTCTTCTCCACACCAAGGATGGTATGTGCTCCTGCAGAGGAGCACCCACCAAGCAGTGGTGAGGCTGTGGCCAGCGGGGTGCTGGCCAGGGCTGTGAGCGGGGTCCCTTCCCTTCCAACAGCTGCTTACCCAGTGGGGCAGACTTGGAGGGTAGGTCTTTGGCAGAAGGTGAGTTTTGCTTAATGCAGCACAACGTGACTGCCATGCAGCACGGGCAGAGCAGCGGGAGCGCGTTCAGCCCGCGCGCTGCTGTACACGCACTGTGAAGCCTGGGAAAAGTCCCTTTGGCTTAAAGGCGACTGTGCTCGCTTGCAGAAGCCCGCGGGAAGCAGAGGCGACCTAGTGAACAGGAACCTCTCCGGCGAAGGTGGTCTGCGCGATGCAAACCTGAATGCCGCTGCCCTGTGGAGGGGCAGTGTCCATGCTGTCCACACGGACACGCACGGGTAGATGCAGGGGCTCGCTGCTGCCGTTGCCTTCCTGCACTGGGACTCTTAGTGCGCGACAGGCGTGCAAGCCCAGGGGAACACTGCGGCCGGCACCCCTGAATGGCTGTGCCTTCACCGGGGAGCCCTTCGGAGCAGCTCGGGGCCAGCGCGGGGCAGGACGGAGGGTGCGGACACCTGTGCCCTGTGCGCACCTAGAGAGAGCCCCGGGAGCGGGGCGGGCAGAGCAGGCCCCCACTGTACCCTCTCATCTCCCCCCCCAGGGCTTGGGGCTCGCTGCTCGGCAGCGAGAGGAGCTCAGAGGGTGCCCCCCAGCATATGGGGCATGGGTTCGGGGCACAGCCCCCCACCTCCTCCCCTCACCTGCGGGGATGGCGGGGGATGTGCTCAGCATCCCCACCCTCCAACCTCCGGGACCAGCTGGGGTGGGTCAAAGCTCCCACCCGGGAGCAACCCACGCAGAAACCGTGCGGCAGAAACTTTCTGTCCCCTCTTTCCTCCCCGAGCTGGACTCCGGAGGGTTACGAGGGAGAAGGAGGGAAGAAAGGAAGGGAGGGAGGGAAGAGAGGGGGTTAGACCGCTCTGCAACATTATTGGCTGCGTGGCCGGGCTGGTGCTCGCTGGGGACGATAGAGCATGCCCATTGGGGGGGTATAAAAAGGGGGCAGACGGAGCGCCCTGCCTGTCTCCTCGCTCGTGGGGCAGCCAGCCGGGAGCAGCGGGCAGTCAGGCAGCTAGCCCCTCCGCCCCAGCCAGGGGGACGTAGTCAGTAAACACAAAAGTGTGAGCCACCCAAGGGGCAGCCAAAGCAGGAAGAGAGAAAGAGAAGAAAGAAAAAAAAAAAAGAAAAAAAAAAAACAACAAAAAAAAAAGGAAAAAAACAGGAGTGGGGAAAAGAGGAAAAAAAAAAAAAAAAAAAAAAAAAGGGAAAAAAAAGGAGAAAAAAAGAAAAAACGGAAAGGAAAGCGCTCGCTCGCTCTAGAATAACAAGATACCTGATCGTAACAAAATAACATCCTTCAGGCAAAATCAAGCAGGGACTTGACATACCAAAAGGCAAAGCGAGGAGAGCGAGCCAGGGCGCGGGAAGGCGAGCCAAAGCCGCGATCGCTGCCAGGGCAGGAGAGCAGCAGCATGTCAAGCGCCGGGGCACACACGGATGAGCGCTGCCGGCAGCCTGCCTTCCTCCCCGGCCCGCCGCCGCCGCCAGAAGTTGAGAGTAGCAGCGGTAGCTCGAAGGTAAGCGCCGCTCCGCTCCGCGCGGCTCCGCACAGCTCCTCCGCGGGCAGGAGCAGGAGGGCGCCCCTGCGCCACGCCGTGCCGGGCAGAGCCGTGCCGGGCAGAGCCGTGCCATGCCATGCCGTGTCGCGCCGTGCCTTGCCGAGCTGCGCCGTCCC